>JBDFRD010095166.1:0-13492 GCA_039654405.1 Bullina lineata
GATGTGACGACGAATTTCAGACTTGGATTGACAAACATGATATAGAAGTGTAGTCCAAACGATACTACTACTACTACAAGAACACGCAAGCTCCCACACGACGGCAACGTGTTGATCCAGTGGTAGGAGAACAGCTTTGTGCTGATACTGGTCCCTAATGGCCATTTGCTGCTTCTTTTTTCTGTGTACAGTGGGCATGTCTGGAGAACGTGGGCGGCATTCTGTGTACTAGTGCCACATGGGCACAGTGGAGTTTCACCAATTCCTAGTTTGGTGAAAAGATGTTCCCGAAGTCTATTATGTCCTGTACGAAGGCGAAATATGATGATTTTGTTCGTGGCGTTTTAGGGTCTGGATTGGGTCGTTTTTGTTGAAATTTAGGTGTTTCTTACAGTTATGAGCAAATGTTAATTTTATAAGTGTCTTTGATTCTATGAAGCTCACTGATTGTTCTTGTTGCTCTTTTTCTGCTCCCTGTTTCACCAGTTCATCAGCTGTTTCATTTCCTTCAATTCCTACATGGCCGGGGATCCATTGAAGAGGGACCTTCTTTGCCTTGTCCATGAGGGCGTGGAGGGCGACCATTGTGGCATTAAGTTTTTTGCTTTTTGGGTTGTTTAAGGCCTGTACACCCTTAATGATAAATTTGATTTGAGTTTTGAACATGAAAGACTTCACGTGTGTTCTTTTTCTCCTCCTCCTACAAACTTGTATCTTGGCAACCGACTTTCATCCTCAGTCATGCAAGCTGCTCATGGGCCACATTTTGATGATTGATGGTGGGAAGCTGTACTCATCTTTACTGCGACCTGTGCTGATGATGAGGCAGCAAGCGCTAGATTTTGTCACGTGAGTAACCCAAAGGACCCTACACAATAGGTACATCTTATTGTGGGCTTCTTTTGTAAATTTGTTTAAGTGCTAAGTTGCTTGACAGAAGAAACGAACTTGATAAAATTGGTCATCTAAATTTGGAACATAATAGAAAAGTTTTTGTTTTATTGTGTACAGGTTTTGCGCTGTCATTAGCCTCATTAGCTTGGTACTTTGCCAGATAAGTCCTGATGCAAAAAACTGGGAGACAAACTGTGTCACAAAGTGCTAGGGAGCCTCACGTTTAATCTCTGCAATTACCAACCAAACTCATGGGCATTTCTGTTTTCAAAGGGTCTTTAAAAACCGAAGTGTGCATACACTTTTTTTGTCTGTCACTCATTTTTCTGTTTTAAACTTCATGGTAGTCCCTTTCATTTAGTCCTGTTGCAGTGAGATATCATGCAATATTTTGCGTCTGTCTAGGAGAGCACATTTCACAGTCGTTAACAGAATATCCATCTGGCCTCAGGTATCTTGTTGGAGAACTTGGGGAACGTTGTCACCGCAGTGTGAAGACACTGATTCAACACATGTCCTACAATGTACCTGACAAGTCGGACTACAGAAGCTACGCGGCTCAGGTGAGATCAATAAATGCAAAAAGTGAATGAAAGCTGCGGGGAAGCTGAAAAATGCAAAATAGCAAACTTGACCAAATAAAGCTATCCCGTAGAAATACACAAAGACAAACCAACGTTCGACATGTCTTGAAAGGGTGAAAATAACGTGAAGCCCAAGCCGCATCAAGGAAGCACAGTCTCAGAGTCCAAAAAGAGGACTTATCTGGTCGACTGGCAAGAAAGGGAATGACTATGGAACGGGCAGTAGAAAGTCTCACACACGTTCACAACAATTAATAAAAAATAAATATTGATCCCAGACTGTTTCCTTGATGCGGTTTGGGCTTCACATTATTTTCACCCTTTGAAGACAGTAATGTAGAACGCTGGTTTGTCTTTCTGTATTTCTACGGGATAGTTTCATTTGGTTGTGTTTTCTATGTTAGGTGGGATCAGTCACATCAAAATGTTGTGTAGGGCTGACATCCTACCGAACATTTCTTTTGCTTCCATTGAGGACTTACCAACCTCAGTAATCTGAAGTAATAGAATAATTAGGCCTGCAGTAATGGAGTAACATTAGCCTTCCTCTCAGATGTCACTGTGTGTGTTTGTCTGTCACTGAACATGTATGTGTTTCTGTGTCACTGAACATGTGTGTTTGTGTGTCTCTGAACATTGTGTGTTTCTGTGTCACTGAACATGTGTGTTTGTGTGTCACTGTGAACGTGTGTTTGTGTGTCACTATGAATGTGTGTGTGTCAGTGTGAACGTGTGTGTGTTTGTGTGTCACTGTGAACACGTGTTTGTGTGTCACTGTGAACATGTGTTTGTGTGTCACTGTGAACATGTGTGTGTTCGTGTGTCACTGAACTTGTGTGTTTCTGTGTCACTGAACATGTGTGCGTTTGTGTGTCACTGTGAACATGTGTGTGTTTGTGTGTCATTGTGAACATGTGTGTTTGTGTGTCACTGAATATGTGTGCTTGTGTCATTGTGTGGATTTGTGTGTGACTACTGTGACAGTTTCTATTTTTTATATTCTTTTGCGGGTGACTGAATACCCTGAATTGGCAACGCCATTTCTTCAGTCTCTGATAAAAAAAAAATGAAATCATGCAAACCAAGAATCTGTTGTAACTATTCTTGCGCAGTCTCACTGCTAGATACAGTCTCGCACACTATTGAGCAATAGTGTGCATATGTTAACTTTTTTTTTTTAATCACATTTTTAAAAATTTTGAATTAGTCAGGAAAAAGGAAGACGTACATTTCGGCCTATACTTTGACCCGTGTGCAGTCAGAGCAACTTTTAATGATAAAAGAGAAAAAAATAAGTTAATGTGCCATTTTCAGTCTCTGTGAAAACAAGATAATGTTCATTTTATTAATACTTTGCTTTCCTATTTCTGCCAGTCGGTGGTGACATTGCTGCAGCTCATGCCTGATGCTGAGTACCTCTCCCTCCTCCAGTGGTTCAAGATCTTGTCAAAGGGAAACAAGGTGCGTTCAGATGGATGAATAGAAGAATGGAACATGACTTGACTTACTTGACTTAATCCTATTCGTTCCCTGAGGAGCATAGGGCTGTAACCACTGCTCACCAACAGACAGGGTTCTGAGCAATTTTCTTCATCTAGGACCACGAAAATTCAGCTGCTTTTGCTTCATCGTCAGTGCATTTCCATTTCAAACATATCCATTTCAAATCCAGGCTCTGGAGTTATGAGAAAGATGAAGAGAATGTGTAGTCAGCAAACAGAATTGTCTTTGAAATAGAATAGAAATAATGTAGGGCATTGCATAAAAGTTAAAAATTATAACATAAAATAGAACTGGTTCACTATTTTCTGCGTTTGGAGGTCAACCACCCAGTGAGATATAATAGTGAAAAAGTGGATAAGATAGTCCACAGTAGAAGAACAAAGAACAGAAAGGCTGAGATCTATACATCGCTGCTATTATTACATAGTGACAAATCGGCAACATTTTGTGTTTTCATGTTAATGGTATTGATAGATCTATACACAATCTGTCAAAAGAGTTTCCAAATATTTGCAATGTAAACATGAGAAGGATTGCATTTATAATGGCGAAGTTATATTCGTTTGAAAAAACACCCAACCTTTAAGTAGCTCTTACTCAAAAGTGGGATTTCAGTGAGTCAGGCAGATTCATCACTATGCGATAACAACAGTGATGTATGAGAATTGCAGAGTAATTGAAAAGCTGTAGAATAAATATGGCTTGATATATGATACAGGAAACATTTTGCTTTACTCCTTCATTCATTTTTCTTTTGCTTTAGCTTTTCTTCTCTTACTTCCAAAGTGGTTACTCTAACATGGTCAAATCTCTTTACGTCTTTATCCACACCTGCCAACCATCCCGATTTTTCCAGGATTGTCCCGGATCGGACGTTCAAGTTAAACCCTCATAATAAGAGCAAAAACTGACTGGATGTGCAAGTTTTCGGGTTTTGCAGTGATTATCTGTAATTTGCGTTTATCGCCCACCTCGCATTTCCTATAATTTCTTATTTATATTTCATCCACAGCTGACATCATAGGAACTGAAAGAAAGCTATAAAATGTATTTCCAAGTATGTGTGTATGTGTGCGCATAACATTCCCTCTCTCCGTGTATTGTGTCCCTGATTTGATTTTTCAAAAGTTGGCAGCGCTGCTTTATCCCTTTGTATTTATTGACTTGCTTTTATTCTTTTCATCTTGCGCCGTGAGCCTTTGACAGAATTGACAGTCTCAGTTGAAGTGTCTAGATCTACTTTCGGAGAGTTTACATTCCTAAGCATCATGCTGAATTTACTATACGTTACAATATAGAGAGAGTATTTTTAGTACAATTTTGCACCTTTGAAGTAGAGATTGATTTAACCAGTGACCACAATTCACAGGTGGGCCAGCGCAGCTTCGTCGTGGACCTGATGTTGGCTATGTTGGAACGGCCTGAGAGAAAGTTGTCTGGTAGGTCCTTGTCATTTCAATTAAAGTGAATTGTACCTTTTTATAAGCTTGTCATAGTCTGGCAAGGGTTAATGAATGGTTGTAGTGCTGCTTCTGCCAGACATGCCAACTTTACATGTTTGTTGTAAGAAATTACGGCAAGGATAATATATATAAATGCTTTTAAATCTCATTACCATTGCGTTCTTCGTTCTTTGGCGTTAGCCTTGTTCGCGGTAAAATTACTCTTTTGGGTCCTCATTTTACTGCGAGTTCAGCTCGTGCTTACTCCAAACCTCAGATGCAGTTGGCATGTCTGTTCTTTGATTTTAAAGAACTTGTGCAGTGGGTCTCTGCTATCGCTTGAAGTAAATGCATTCCTGAAGAGCAACTGTGATCATGTATCCACATGAAATCAATATTCTAAAACTTAATCCCATTGACAAGGTAATGATGGTTTTAGATACTAATAAAGAATTCTCTTAAAGAATCGGAAGAAGAGCAAAGCTTTAGGTGCATTGTTTGTTTTTTTATGTTTCCAACAAATGTTTAGAAAAGAAGTAACAAATTTAGTGTTTACCTGTGTTTTGTTTGCTTTGATATGCTTGAATATATTGTTCACGTCTGTCGGGGTTGGGTTTTTTAAAATTTATTTTGTAATTCATGTTCCTATTACTTTTTGTGTACAGAAGACAATGGATATCGAGAGACAGCCGAGTTTGCCACTCACAGAAGCATGGTGTGTACTCTGCTGAGCAGATGTTCTGATGCTAATGCTGGGTAGGTGTCAATGCTAAGTGGATTTTTTAAATTTGTCCTTTGTATTTGTGATGCTCTGGAGCACCAGCGGTGGGCAAACTTTTTGGATCATGGGCCGTGAACAGCAAAGGGCCGCAACTTTTAAATCTATGTATTGTCACTAGGTAATGTTCTTTTTCTTTTATTAAGAAAATATAAAACATAAACTGCAGCATTTTAATAAAATGATTAAATAAAAAACTTGAAATAAAAAGTTTTCTTTTCATTTTTGTCTTTACACGTCAACAAAACTAATCTAGGCTATATAAGATTGATAAAATTTATGTATTTAATTCTCCGAATGTTTCCGCGGGCTACACAAAACTTTGTGGAGGGCCATAGTTTGCCAACCCCTGCTCTAGACCATCAATAGAGTGTATTATATATTTACTTTGTACAGAAATGGTTTATAAGGCAGGTGAGTAAAGCCTGATGTTAAAGTCTTCTGTCTGTTGCCGGTGAATAATGGAACATAGAACTGACAGTATAATACTACAGTACCTATGACTTTTGTTCCATTTTCCTTCCACATCTTGACTTCAAAGCCATGAACAATAATTGCAGACATGCCAACTTTACGGATTTGCCATAAGAAATTATGGGGAACCGTCAGAAATGACAGTTTACGGGCAATTACGTCGAGGATATACATATATGCTTTTAAATCTCATTGCCATTGTGTTCTTCATTCTCTGGCATTATCTTGCACGATGTAAAATTACTCTTTTGGGTCCTCATTTTACAGCGGGTTCAGCTCGTGATTACTCCAAACCTCAAATGGGGTTGGCATGTCTGTAATTGGAGACTATCATATTTATTCCTTGGTCAACTACCTTTAAGACAAAATTTGAGCTCTTAATATAAGTAAGTAAAGTTCCTTTAAGGCCAATGAGGCCCATAGAGCTTCGGTAGCGTGAAGCGGACAGATGATTTTTACATCATCTCCTGGACAGGACGCTAGTCTGTCGTAGGCTTACTTCCCCAGCAGAATATGCTGGTACCCAATTCGCACCTGGGTGGGGAGAGGAAAAATAGGCTCTTAATATAAAGATCAGTTTTTCTTATTGCCACTGCTGTGTTTCAGCATCCGTGCCAGAGCACTAGTGGGCTTCTCTATGTGCATGAGTTCCAGCCAGGCCGGAGTGGTGTCCACTGTACAGGCGGTGATCACCCCAGCAGGGCAGGCTCGGCCCACGGCCAAGCACTTCACTCCCACACCTCAGTTAGCCCTTCATAAACTGCACGGTGAGTTGAAAAGGAATGGGGGAGGGTAGGCGTGTGCTGCAACTTTTTCCTTTTAAGAAATACTGTTGTTTGTATTTCAGTGGACTTGTGTGGTACAATTAGAGCTGGAAATTCTAGAGGACATACCACACTTTTCAGAAAGTTCTGCTGTCGTGGGTGATTTTTGTTTGTTTTTCAGTTTACGTTTTTGTTTCAGTATGTTATTCAAGAGAATAGGGTTTTTATTAAATTGTTCTGTTTACTCAAGAGTAGGTTTTAGTACTTAAAATGTTTTTTGGGGTCTTCATTGTGTGCTGCACTATGCACACTTAATCACGAGTCATCACACAGAGGGCAAGCGTGTCTTTCTGCACACCCTGTTGGCTTCTCCATGCCCCATTTGACAATGGTTCAGACTGAATCAATGTTTATTTTTATTAATTGTTGTGAATGTGTGTCAGACTTTTTTTTTTTTTACTGCCCGTTCCGTAGTCATTCCCTTGCTTGCCAGTCGACCAGACTTTTTTGGACTCCGAGACTGTGTTTCTTTGATGCAGCTTGGGCTTCATGTTGTTTTCCCTCTTCGAAGACAGTAATGTCTTTGTGTATTTTTATGGGATAGCTTCATTTGATTGTGTTTGCTACTTTGCATTTTTCAGTTTCCCTGCAGCTTTCATTCACTTTATTTGTATTTATTTGTTTTGCTTTTTTAGTCAAAATATGAAATATGTTTTTAGTCTCAGATTTTTGTTTTTCTGATATTCAATATTTCTATTTCAGATGGAGATGCAGACAATACCCACACAATACCAGCTCCAGAAGGGAATGAAAACAGAGAGGACATCGTTCCAGAAAATCAGTCTGTTAGAACCGAGTCGGAAAATGTGCCTGGAGATAGCTCAGATACTGCCAGGGACAAAGGAAATGACACCCCCAGAGCTCATGAGAATCGAGAATCATTCTGCAACATTGAGTTCACTCCTGGTTTTTGTCCTTGTAAGTTGAGTTGAAATCTAAAATTCTTGCTTCTATTGCACACAATGGCATCGGAAACGATTCCTGCTGCACAGGCCACAACTGCAAAAATACTCAGACCTTTTTCTGATTTTTACATTTATTTTTTTTTAAAGATGGTGATGGGGTTCATGGTCATTGTTAGTTCTTGACTGTTTCTGTCTTTCACTAAAAATAAATTAATGCAAATAAACTTAGTCTTTACAAAAATGGGATGTACGCCTTCACTTAACTCTAGGAAGACATCTTAAATGTCTGGAGATTAGCAAACTTTTGAGCAATTTGAAGAGACGAAGGCAGACATTTTTTAGAACCCAATGAAAACTTATTTGCACCTAGCAAACACGACCAAATGAAGCTATCCCATAAAAATACACAAAGACAAACCGACATGTCGAACAAAGACAAACCGACATGTCGACAATTTCTGTCTTTTGGCATGTCGGTTTGTCTGTGTATTTCTATGGGATAGCTTCATTTGGTCGTGTTCGCTACTTTACATTTTTCAGCTTCCCTGCAGGTTTCTTTCACTTTGTTTGCATTTATTGCTTATTTGCACCTGTTTTACAGATTTACCAGACAATGAAGGTGTAATATCCATGTTCCGTCGACGGGTTCTCGACCCCAAGGTTGTCGTACGAAAGGCTGCTCTTCAGGCTCTTCAGAAGGCCATTGAGTTTGAAGCTCCACTCTACAGCAAAGAGGTGAGTGTTTGTTTGAATTGAAAGTTCCATTAATACCTTAGTGACCAGCCTCACATTGACCCTGGATCTTCTTATTGCAATGAGCCACGTATGTGGCTTTCCTGGTAGAGTGCTTATCACTTCCAAAATCTTTAAGTCAGCACTAGGAGGGATAAGTTAGAGAAAAGTTAGAGCAGTTTAGATTTTGGTCACCCCAAAAAGTACTTGTATTCTCGTCAGTGGTCCGCAAGGTGTTCAGGCTTGGAATACCCAAATATTGTAGTTGCTTGCAGAATATTATGATTGTACTCAATTTGCATGTGGTAGAAAGTAAAAGTAAGTTCCTTCAAGGCCATGAGGCCCAAAGAGCCGGAGCTTATCTTGGTTTCGGTAGGGTGAAGCGGAACAGATGTGGTAGAAAGGGTACAAATTAATGTCTTCAAGCATGTCTTTATCATAATAAGTATCTTAGAATAAGATTGGAGGACTTAGAATTGTACAAATTGGCCTTATGTCTACTGCAGGCACAGCAATATACTGCAGTCAACCCTCCTTTATCTTTATCGCCGGTGTTGAGTTCCAGGATTGTCTGCAAAAGCGAAAATCTGAAGTAGTAGTACTATATTATTTTGTTATTTACGTACACATTAAACCTTTATAAACCTCCCCACTGTTATCAACCGTTCCCCACACTCTTATAAATACTTCTGTATTTATGATTTTTTTTTTCTTTTTCGCTACACATACATATGTGTTAGTCAATAGCATTCCGTGTATTATCTCATTTTACATTTTAACTTTGTATCCCGTGATATAGCGAGAAATCCTCAATATATAAATACATTACATATTAAGAAAACCTGCAAAAGTGAACCACGATATAGCTAGGGATCAGTGTACTGTGTATTTCTGAATTACTCTTTATACAGTGACTATGTCCCCCATGTCCCATCCCTTCTGCCCAGGACTTGAGCCAGTTGCAGGAACGCTGTGCTGACCCTGCCCTCTCAGCTCGGAAACAGGCTATTCAGTCGCTGTTTGAATTACTGCGTGCCTTTCCACAGGACAAAGGAATTCAGAGGTTAGATATGTAGAGATTTGTGTTCACTGGTTCCTTCATTAATGTCTCATGATGTTAATTGAATACAGTAGTCTCCGCCTAAAAGCCCATTATTCTTGTGGAACTGATTTTTTTTCCATACAATCAGGGTAAAAGTCCGCCTAGGAACACGATTTGCTTACCTGATTCATTTTTTTTAAATAGCTGCCACCTAAACCGCGGAAGACAGAAATTGTCAACACGTCGGTTAGTCTTTGTCTATTTCTGCGGGATAGTTTCATTTGATCGTGTTTGCTATTTTGCATTTTTCAGCTTCCTTGCAGCTTTCATTCACTTTTTTTGCATTCATTAGCACAGTACATAAATGCATAGCTTTTCTTCTTCATCACCGAGGCAGCTAGAAATGTGTAAAAACGATACTTGTTGCATTTCTTCCCCACCTGCCCAGGGCTTGGCTCCTTGGCTTGCTGCCCCGTGTGCTGGACACAGAGACCTCTGTGCAGGAGAAGTGCTTCGAGCTCCTGGAGGAGATGATCCTTAAGTGTATTCAGCCTATGGGCAGGTCAGTGGTGTTGGCAAGTAAAGTAGTAAAGTTTCTTCAAGGCCAGTGAGGCCCATAGAGCCGGAGCTTATCCCAGTTTCAGTAGTGTGAAGCAGAAGAGAGAATTTTTACTTCATCTTTTAGACAGGATACTTGTCTGTCGTAAGTTTACTTCCCCAGCAGAATATGCTCAGGTGGAGAGAGGAAAAATGGTGTAAAGTCTTTCCCCGAGGACACAATACGGTCACCTCCCGGATTCGATCCTGGACCCTTGGATTAGGATTCCAAAGCTCTAACCATTCGGCCACCTTGCCACCCCGTTGTTGGTAAGGGTGTTTAGATTTTGTGCTTGCATTTACATATATATATATTTATGTACTTGAAGGTGGCCAAATGGTTAGAGCGTTAGACTCCTAATTCAAGGAAGGGTTCGAATCCGGAGGTGACCATGTTGTGTCCTTGGGAAAGACACTTTACACAATTTTTTTTCTCTTCCCACCCAGGTGCGAATTGGGTCTTGGCACATGCTGCTGGGGAAGTAAGCCAACGTCAGACTGGCGTCCTGTCTAGGAGATGATGTAAAAATCGACTTTTCCGCTTCACGCTACCGAAACCAGGATAAGCTCCGGCTCTGTGGGCCTCATTGGCCTTGAAGAAACTTACTTTTTTACTACCATATATGGGTGTGTGTGTAGAAGGGACACCAGTTAAGGGAGGAGATAATCCTGAAGTCTATTCAGCCTGTGGGGGGATCAGCGGTGTTGGCAACTGTATTTAGATAATGTGCATTCATGTGTGTGTGTGTGCAAACATGTGTGGAATGGATGCAAGTTATGGGAGGAAGTCCTCAAGTATGTGGTTAGAGCCTCCAACAGTTTTTAAGAAAGGTAATGACATCAAGAATGAGTGTGGGAGGATCTATTGAAATACAATATTTTATGTTTATTAAAAGTCAAAAGGGGCTGGCAGTGGCCGAATGGTTCGTATGAACTCACAAGCCAAGGGTTCAAGTCTGAGCAACCGCTTTGTTTCCTTGGAAAAAACGCTTCACACCATTTTTTCTCTCCTCACCTGAGTACCAAGTATCATTCATTCTGCTGGTGAAGTAAATTTGTGACAGACTAGCGTCAAATCATCTGTTCTGCTTCACACTACCGAAATTGGGATGAGCTTTGGCTCTATGGACCTCATATCCCTTGAAGGAACTTAACTTCTTTTTTTTTTTTTAAGAAAGTAAATGCAGTACACAGATTAGCTTTCACAACACACTTGCAAATTGGACAATATTTCATCCCAACCCCCACCACCTACTTTTTTCTTTTTTTTTTCCATCTCTTTTTCTCTGTTTTGGTGGCTAGTAGGGCGCATTTTTGTTTTCCAAATATTGATTTGTTTTACTTTTTTTTCATCCCAGGGAAACGGAGGAAAGTATAGAGTGGCAGCTTTTAGATACGATTGCTAATGAATCTAACTCGAAATTGAGGTAAGTTTTATTTCCTCTTACTCATCTCCATCATGCTGCTTCCAGGTTCTCTCTCTGTTAAATCGCTCTTTTCCTTTTTTTTTTTTCTGGCATTCTATAATCATTGATATATACACCATTTCAATTTTTTTAAAATTATTTCTTCTCCTGAGCAGATATAAATTTGTTTACTAATTAAAAAAAGATTTTTTTTTTTTTTTGGTATCAACAAGAGGACAGATCAATCGCTGTTGCTGCAGTATATAATAGGTCTGTCTTAGACCTGCTATCTCTGTAAAACAATTCTTATTCGTGTGACTGATCAGAAGCTTATTTTTGCTTCCTCTCTTCTTCATTCATATAGCATTGCTGTATCTATTTTTTAATATCAAATTAGCGTGAAGCAAGGCAGAGGGAGAGTGCTACACACTCAGCTTGTTGAGACAAATTTCTATTCACCGATTTTCCAATTTTTTCTTTTTTTTTTTTTTTTAATAACAATGGGCAAATGGCTAGAGCATAGGACTCCCAGTCCAAATGTCCTGTGTTCGAATGAGGACAACAACCGTGTTGTGTCCTTGGGAAAGACACTTAACATTATTTTTCCTCTTCTCAACCATGTACAAATTGGGTACCACTGGTGAAGTAAGACTAGAATCTGGTAAAGGAGATGATTGATGTAAACATCATTTGTTCCGCTTCTTGCTACCAAAACTGGAATAAGCTCTGGTTCTTTGGGCCTCAATAGCCTGGAAGGAACTTTACTTTTCTTTTTTAATAATTTCCCACTGTTACTCTTCATATCATGTGTTGTTGTTGTTTTCAGGCGCTACCTGCAGAAAGCCTGCCAGTTCTGGGCCCGCACCAAAAAGCTGAGTCCTCCGGTCATCCGAGCTGTGCAGTCTCACATTGGAGGACCACACGACCAGGTGAGAGGGGGAAGGGAGGGAGGGATGGGGAGATTCATGCAATTCGGGTGATGCATTGGGTTAGCAGAACTTGTGTAATGTAAGTAATATAAGCATTCTCAAAACAGCAACACCATCAACCAATGCTTCCTATACGCAACTTCCAGCAGTTGTTTTTGTTTTTTGTAAAATATCTGAAGAATAGCCTGGGAAGTCAATTCTTAAATCAGTTAGACTTCCAGTACTTTGTTTTTTTCCGCTGTAGAATTCCATAATTCAGTTGTCATTTATACAAAGACATCAAAATGGTTCTACTTCAGTTGAAACATAATGGATATTGGGCTCTGTTCTCAGGCTGTGTGGATGCTTCTCTGTGAGGTCTCCAAGACTCCAGTGAAGATTGACCCCACGTGTGTGCTAGCTCACTGGAACCACCAAGGAAACTCTACTCTTGGTGAGTCTGTTTATTATGTATATTATATCTGTTTACTAGCAGGATTTGGGCATAACATGATTTCCCAAACTTTTTCGTAAAGATCCTCAGATATTCTGAAAAGTGGACATATGACACGTTAATTTACTTAAAGTGAACTGATGGTCTTAAAAATACAAAGACATGTAGTAATAGCCTATTACGGGAGGCCTTTAATGAAAGTGTCATGAATTTGAGAAAGAGAAGATTGGACATAAGTCGCTCTGGAAGAAATACTATGCATCTGTTAGACAAAGATAGATGCAAATGTATTTATGCAGAGAAAAACACAGGAGAATGAGAGTGAAAGGAGAGAACAAAAAAAAACTATAAAAAGTGTATGGTTATAATTTTGACTTGGAAACAGTTGTTCTTTCAAAAATTGTCTTTATTGGTCCATTAGCTGATCACAGCGGTGAGTTGTATAGTGTATCATTTTTCCTGATGCTTTTTTCTTCTCAGATGAATCCCTTACATCCAAGTGGTCCAATGTTCTCAGTGTGATGGCTGCTAGAGTCTCCTGTTTATCTGCTGATATGACAAGGGAACTCCTAGGTGTGTAACACACATTCACATGCATTGGCTAATATCCATCACAGGCTGTGAATTGAACAGTCTGCATGTCCCCTGTCTCACTGGTAGTTTTGCTAAACGAAACTGTGAATGACAGGGTTGGAAAAATTGGAATGCCTTCAAACAATTTTTTTATACCCATATATATAATATATATATTACATGAATATATATAATACCTATATACCTATGTATCTTTTCTCTTCTCTCCCACAGACATTTACTTATTTATTTATGAGCATTTAAAGTTGAGTGCTTTACACTTCAATATATATTACAATCAAGGCTTACTCTAGTTACAGGCCTATTAGTCACTCCCACTGGAGGCTTGACTGGAGGCGGATGACCGAAAAGGCGT
>JBDFRD010095277.1:0-13487 GCA_039654405.1 Bullina lineata
CTGTTCCGCTTCACGCTACCGAAACCGGGATAAGCTCCGGCTCTATGGGCCTCATTGACCTTGAAGGAACTTACTTTTTTTTTTTTTACTTTTTTTTTACCACCAGCACTCTACAGAGAAAGCCATGCACTTGGCTTGTCGCACTAAGAAGGTTAACATTCAATTAAGGAAAATGAATCAAACGCCCCTGACATCTTGTTCTCTCTAAACATGTGAAAGTTAATTTCAGGCCTCTATAGGAATTGCCAAGCTTCTGATTAGAGCCATTGTGTCAAGGGGGGCAACTGAGGAACAAGCCCTCAAACAAATCTGGCTGGTGGATTCCAGAGGACTCATAGTGAAGGTGCGTGCAAGGCTAGAAGATATCTGGATTATTCATATCACTTATACTTGAAGGAACTTTGTTCAGGAAAGACTATGTCATGATAAGAAATGCCAAATCACCTTTACTTTTTTACTATGTGAGTGTGTGTGGGTTGTTTGTTTTGTTTTTTGTTGTTTTGTTTTGTTTTTTTTTGGGGGGGGGGAGAGAGGAGGAATAAAAGCTTTTAACCCTTTAAGCCTTGAATAATTGCCTGTACTCGCCACACAAATGTTTGTCCAAACTCAAGGTTTTGCCTTGCTCTAAGGGATTACAGTCATCCACCCAATGTGCTCCAATTTTATATAACAACTTTAGCTATCGTGCTGAAAAGACAGTGGTGATCCTAGAAATTTCATGGTGAATAAATCCTTACAAATGAAAATGTTCGCCACAAATGAAAATGTTCGCCTTTCATCACCACTGCTGAAAATTAAATTTCTCTATTTCCGCCAGTAAACGCAATATCAATCTTCTCATATTTGAGAAGCCCATCCAATGCCAATGAAATGTACTTCAAATCCTGAAGATGGCCTCGTTACTTTTTTCTCAGTTACTGCCTTTATGACCTGCAGAGGTTAGAAAAACTCACTTATGTCACTATCGATGCCTCAGGGCCTGACAGCAGTTAACTAAATGCTGGGTGTGTACACAATAGAGTTCATCTCATACAGCAACGGTGCTATGAAAACTCAATAATTCTGTTATTACTTCTTTTTTTAATCCATGCAAATCAATATTTTACTGCCAATACCTGCAGATAGAGATTCATTATCTTCTGCAGATGGAGCTGATATTTCTTAATGATCTTGCAAACTTTGAATGAATATTATGTAAATTTCGATTCTATCAGTTCCATTTAGACTAGAATGGTCATGTTTGGTGTTAAACTTCTCATTATGAAGTAAAGCATCCGATGGAACCTATGCATGGTAACAAAAAAATTCCAGTAGTTTTAAATTTTTCATGAGGGGCTGAATGTCCTTCAATCAAGGAAGAGGAGAGCAGAGAGCTAGGAAGGAAGGACCATACCTAATGTTAGAGATGGGGATGTGCTGCCGCAGCCCTGAAAGAATAAGGGGTAGCAGAGGGCAGGGGTTAAATTGTACCCTAGCACGGAGAATGGTATTATGATGGTCAGGCATAACGGGATCAGTGAGCATTTAACAACAGTGCTGGAAATCTGGATAGAGTGTAAGAACCAATTGCTGATCATCAAGATTTCTCACGAGGTGGCACGATGTCCGAATGGTTAGAGAGTTGGACTCCTAATTCAAGGGTCCTGGGTTCGAATCCAGGAGGTAACCGTGTTGTATCCTTGGGAAAGACACTTTACATCATTTTTCCTCTCCCCACCCAGGTGCGAATTGGGTACCGGCATGTTCTGCTGGGAAAGTAAACCTAAGGCAGACTAGCATCCTGTCTAGGAGATGAAGTAAAAATCATTTGATCTGCTTCACGCTACTGAAACCGGGAAAAGCTCAGGCTCTATGGGTCTCATAGGCCTTAAAGGAACTTAAGGTTTCCCTCTAATTCACCTAAACTGATGACATGAAGATATCAGAAGCTTTAGGGGTGGGTTTTAAGTTGAGTCAGAGCAGACCTGTATTTATCTTTAGAAACAGAAGAGGACACAAGAAAGGGGAAAGTGGATTGATCCGAATAGGGGGGATTTAAGAAAATCCCAAATGTGTTGAAAAGTAATTTCCAGCTAAGAGTGTTCATACTCTTTTCTTTGAAGAAGTCTACTAGTTTAACGTCTTTTGATTTTGTGTGTGTGATTTTGCAGGTCTTTGTTGACATCTCTTCACTTATACAATGACCAACATTAAAAATCAGCATTATGTCTAAATACAGGCCTGCTTTGTTAAAAATTCAGTAATAAAGAAAGGTTATTTTTAATCATTTGGCTCTAAAATCAGTTATTTGTTCACTTTCAAGTAATTTCAGTATGTTTGTAATCATGAAGATAGGCTGTGTGGGCATTCCTAAACCCTAACTCTATTCTTACCCCAAAATCCCAACGCAACCTATCAGCCAGATAGACACTTTTCTATTTTCTTAATGGTTTATGTCTCTTTCTCTCTTTTTTTTTCAAAACCAATTACAAAAAAATAACAAATTAGAATCGGCCAAAAGGTGGGGTGACTGGAGAGAAAGAATTGTTTGCCAAGGACCATAAGCCCATCGACCGATTGGAAGACATCGTTAATGATATCAAGCCAACTGCAATCATAGGTAAGTGAGACATTGGCCTTGGTCCTAAGGCTCAGACTAACACCCGTGTCAGATATGTACTTAATTAACTCACTGTGTAATTGAATTGTTGGCGATGAGTGCTTTTAAAAAAAAAATCTAATGGCAGCTGTTACAGTGGCTGAATGGTTAGGGCCTAGGACTCCTGATTTATGGGCCCTGGTTTTGAATCCAGCAACAACTGTATTGTGCCCTTAGGAAAGACACTTTACTCCATTTTTACTCTCCCCACCCAGGTGTGAATTGTACCAGCATATTCTGCTGAGGAATAAATCTACGACAGACTCCCTGTGCAGGAGATAATGTAAAAATCATCTTATGTATTCCTCTTCACGCTACCAAAACCGGGATAAGCTCCGGTTCAATGAGCCTCACTGGCCTTGAAGGAACTTTATTTTCTTTTATATACTTTAGAAGCGTAATGGTAAGCCCTTCAAAGTTGTCAGTTTGTTGCATATTGCCTTCCTTTTTCAAAGTCCTCTAGTGTAAGAAGAAACCTTTTAGAAAAACATAAGCCTCTTGGTGATTTTCATGTTCTGTGCTGTTACTTAAGACCAAAAGATGAGCATGAATATAAGAACTTGTTTATATGTCTTTGTTGATTATATGACCCTTTCTAAAATTTTGAATTAAAAAAAAATAATAATGTTATAATCGCAACTTTTGTTATAATCGCAACTTTGTAACAGCAGATAGTCTTGAAGTTGCCAAGTTTAAAAGTATTTCTTTCCATGTGTTGCAGCCCTATGTTCCAGAGAGGAACCAGTGGATTAAGCCAAAGTTGCGCCCTATCTCTCAGTCACTTTTTGTATACAAAGAAGTAATTCATAATAGTGATAATGATCAAATGGCATCTCATGTTTTTACTTTTCTTACATGTTAAATAAGGCAGGTGTCAGAGACAAGCGTGAGGCATCACTTTGACACTGTCTTGTACTAAAATATAGAAAAGGAAATAGCACGTGCTTATTTCACCATTTGTTTTTGTGATTGTGAATCTGTGCTGTCTTTATTTTTGTGATGTACACTGTAGAGATTATGGCCTACTGAAGTTCCAGGTTTGGATATCATGATTGTTTTACATCCACATGGGATCTAATCCTCCAAAAATTTGATAGACATAAAACTGACATCGACTGGAACAAATAGTAGAGAATGGACACACAAATTTGAGATATTTTTTAGACAGTTGTAAAGGCACATTGAACAGGACAAACATGGTCAGAACTGGCGAAGTTATCACAGGACAGAGTAAAGTGGAAATCCCTTGTGTGTGGCCTATACCCTGATAAGGGTGAGGGGCAATGATGATGATGATGATGATGAGATTTTCATGTGTGACTGGACTTGTTTCTGATGATGATGATGAAAGGCACATTGTTTTTGTGAGACTATTATTGCAGATCAGAGTATGCAAGGAAACTTTTAAGAGCCGATTCATAAATTTGCTGCTGATATTTGACCTTTGATTGAGAATTTCCAATGAATTCATACAGGTGCGGCTGCAGTTCCTGGTGCCTTCAACGAACAAATTCTCAAAGACATGGCGCGCATCAACGACCGTCCTGTTATCTTTGCTCTCAGTAACCCCACGAGTAAAGCTGAGTGCACAGCAGAGGCAGCTTACAGAGCCACGGATGTAAGGACGTAGATTAAATGTTCCGTTTCTTCCTATTCTACAAGATGACGTTACAGTGTAGTAAATTATTTTGTAGCAACTTCCATCGGAATGAATTTGGGCAAATTAGTCAGAGTTCACTAGATTTCACAAATCACCTTTAATCATCTTGAGAGATAACTGTCTTTACATTATAAATCACATACTAGTTTACTGATCACGAGCTTTACAATGATGTGAAGATGAAACCAAGTAGGCTAGTAAGCTTACTGTTCTATTCCTTTGCAGGGCAGAGCAGTTTTCGCCAGTGGCAGTCCATTCCTAGAAGTGGAATACAAGGGGAAGACCTTCCACCCAGGCCAAGGGAATAATGCCTACATCTTCCCAGGACTTGCTCTGGCCATCATTGCTGCAGATATACGCTATGTCACTGAGGAAGTCTTTCTGGCTTCAGCTGAGGTAAGGGGGCATAACTGTGTCTACACTGAACTGTCTTGATTTCAGTGTCTGTTATGAGTTATTTACCTTGTTCTTGGTCACATTCTCTTTGTGTTTTCTTTCCTTTTGGATAGATCCTTTATAATTTAACAAGGGGTCTTTGAAAAGGAATTGATTTTCAGTGCAATATGTTTTCTTATAATAACGTATCATGTTTTCAGTTATTACAGTATCTTGCCATCGTCCTTTTTACCTTTAGGTAGCTTCTGTATATTTAAGTACGGCCTTTGACAAGTTATTAGTATTAGGTTGTGATATAATTTTTCTCCACACTTCAGTCCCTCGCCAACATGATCACAAAGAAGGACCTCAACGAAGGCCGAGTCTATCCTCCCTTGTCCCAAATTCGCTGCGTGTCTCTCAAGTTGGCCGAGGATGTGATCAACTTTGCCTACGACAAGGGACTGGCTTTCCACTACCCCAGGCCCAGTGATGTTAAGGCCTTCCTTGAAGAGAAGATCTACAGCACAGACTACGATTGCTACATCCCACCTGTCTACAACTGGCCAGAGTATACCACTGTTGATCAGGGAGCAACGTGCAAATTGTAAAATATTAGAAGAGGCTGCTTGTATGTTTTTTTTTTCTCATGCAGGAGTTACGTATTTCTTGCAAAATGTTCCAACATTCAGTTTTAATTTTTAGTTTTAGGTGTGTCTTTAAAAAAATGCGCAATTCCACTTTGAGTTTGAGGTTGAATTTCACTGCTTTTGTTGTACAAGTCAAGACTGGATATTATGATTAGACTTTTATTATGTAATTTCTCAAGCATCAGGAGCCACCCTAGGGATGGCACTTTGTAAATAAAAGTATTTACTTTTATCATTTATTCTTTCTATTTTCCAGGCTTCTGTTTGTGTGAACCAATTTGTTCAGGAGTGACCACTAATAACTAAAATCTCTATTTTTAACATTTATTTCAGCTAAGATTATGTTTTCAGTATGGTGAGGTCTTCCTTTTTGGCTGTTTTTTGTTTGTTTTGTTTCTATTGCTGTGCACATGTATAACATTGACTTACCGTCCATGTGAAGACGTTTGTTGCTGTGATACATGTGTTGTTACGTCTTAGTCCACTTTTTGAAATGTCTTCGGTATCTAAACATTTTCTGTGTCAAGATTTCTTGTTTGTAACCATCATATTGATGGGAAACATTAAATATACTTGACCTGTGCTTTTCGTACAACTTTTAATGTTGAAGTGGAAGAATGATCAACACTGATTATGGGATGCAATACTTTTGTTCTTATAATGTAATTTTTTACAAGGATCTTGCTGTTTTACTCCAAACCGTGGAAGAGGTTTAGGTAAAATTTTGTTTTTTTTCAATAGACCCCTTGAACATTTGTGCAAAATTTTAGCTTTACATTGGTAGACCATGTACTTTTCCTATCTCCATTAAAAAGAAAAATATCTTTAAAGCTAAAGCTGTAAAACTTCTAACTTTATTTAATGTTTGAAGATTCTAAATATGTACCAACAGTTGTATACTTTTACATGTATTTATTTTCTGTCGATTCATTCCAGTATGATACAAGTATCGGCAATATTTTTTTTTACTATATTACTATATTTCTTTTTTTCGGCAGCTTTATGGAGTTTATTTTTTTACTGAATAGAAATAATAGCAAACTTCTTCTACTTCACATATATTGTAACTGTGAATTGCTATGTGAATGCATAAAATGTTTATACACATGTGCAATATTTGGATGTAATATTAGGACACATACTACATCAAACCATAACATTTGTTTTTTAGTTGCAGGTCACAAGATTGCTTTCTCTTCTTTTTGTGAAACTGGGACCTAATGATAAATTTATACGTTAGCGAATTATTTCTCCCGGCTTCTTTTATTTGCAAAGCACAATTCCAGGCTTTTAAAGGCAGGCCAATATTTTGTCCAAGTTGCCATGAATTTTGTTCTTAATCAATTTAATATGAATTCAGCTCATGCTTTATCTTATTCTTACGAGTATCAGTTCAACGTCTTTGTGAAAATCGAAGGATCAAAGTAAGCATGAATATGATGAGTAAATTATTGATAAAGTTCCTACTGCTTTACTGTGTCATGTGAAAACTAGAAGTTGCAAACATTTCACGTACTAAAGTCATAAACATTAAAATTGTAGGCCAATGTTTGGTCAGCATCTTACTTTCTGATGAATGTCTGTGATAAAACGATGAGAGTTTGTTCAGCTTGTCTTCTGTTTATTATTGAGACAATTGTGAGGACATGAATTCCTCACTAAAAGAAGATTTCCAAGCACTGCCTTTCTTAACTTTTCAATTTGCTTTTAATTTATTTATCTTGTAAATCCTACCCACCGAACATTTGCAAGGCTTTCTTTTTGTACTGAATTGTATCCCCTACTTGTATTAAATTGTATACATGTAATTAGCAGTAATAGAACTGCAGAACTCAAGAGGTCATTCCAATGTTTTAGAGAAAGAGGTCATTCCAATGTTTTAGAGAAAGAGGTCATTCCAATGTTTTAGAGAAAGAGGTCATTCCAATGTTTTAGGGGAAAAGGGTTCGGTTTGAAGATGGAGCATCAAGATAGGGGGCCTATATTATATTTCTCCTGGAGGTTGCTAAAAAAATATTGTTAATGATTTGAATGAAGAATACTTTCAATTGTTACAAATATCTGAAATGATCTATCGGTACGTTAAAGTTGTCCTTAAAGCTAACAGAAAGTATTATCCCGGCACTTGGACGACCTGTTTGATTTGAGAAGTAGAAAATAGAATAATATATAGACCTATACATTCATTGACTGTAGGCGTATATATATACATGTATTGGAAATGAGACCCTTTGTCTGTGATGTTTGATGAGCTAAAGTAAATTTTGAAATCCAGATTATGCTTAAATGAGCCACTGTTTCAATGATTGTTTGAAATGATTCAACATGATCTAGCAGACCTGCTCGCACCCAGGACTGGAAAATCAAAGTTAAATAACCTACTTCAGTTACAATGAGGCAGTGTACTTTTGCATCATCTACATTGTATTAAGCTACCAGTACAGTGATCCGCTTCAGATGTGAATGTGATAAAGATGGATTTATTGTACAATTTTCCACTACTGCAGACTATTAAATTATACATCAGTCAATATTCCCTATCAGGTCGTAGTACGGATATGCTGTATTTGTAATGTGTCTTCAACTCCCCTTTAGAAACTAATATTAATAACGAGAATGCAAGCGGGATCTTTTTCTGCTCATTATCGAGTACCATTTCAACAGAATGGTTCCCTGAGAAAACAGTGAATAAAGTATCTTTCCCATAATATAGATCTGTATAAAACGCTGTGACATGGTGGTTGTCCATCGGATCCGATGATGACGTTTGCGATTCTACTGCTCATCGATGTATGCGAAGGTGGCTCTGCAGTCCTAGCATGGAGGCGCAGAGTCTCGAGTAGTGGGGGCACTGGAAAGCTGTTGTTGTTATCTCTCTGACATATATATGCATTATAATTATACACAACACGGGTGATGTCACAATTCGAACACTGCGTTCACTGGCTTCAGTCTGGCGTTCTACCATTGTGCCAAGCACTGTGATAAAAATGCATGGCCAAAGCTTACTTTTGAAATGAGCCATTTGTTTTGCAGTTAGTGGAATGAGAAGCTACTTTTTGTCCTGCAGTCTGTCTGTGATTAAAGCCTGAAAACTTTCTGTCAAATGAGGTAGAAACTATTTTGTACGATGTAAACTTACTTAGAGAGAAGAGTTGCATTGTACATCATTGTGTAAAAGAAAGATTTAAATTTTTTGCCTTCTCATCCTTTTTTTGTTTGTTTTTGAGACGTAGCCTTGCCTGCAGTATGTTGTGGATGTCATGCCCTTGAACTTTTATTTCTTCCTGTGAAACGGGTCTTCAGCGTTACTTTATGCATTAGACGCAATAAAGCATTTACCATCCCAAAAATGAAGTTTTTTGTTTTTGTTTTTGTACTCTGAATACAGGACATGATTGTCTTACAGCCCGAGATTCTTTATGAGCAGATATCCTGCATGAGAGTGTAGCCGAATGGTTAGAGCGTTGGACTCCTAATCCAAGGGTCCATGATTCGAATCTGGGAGGTGACCGTGTTGCGTCCTTGGGAAAGACACTTTACACCATTTTTCCTCTCCCCATCCAGGTGTGAATTGGGCATCGGCATATTCTGCAGGGGAAGTAAGCCAACGACAAACTAGCGTCCTGACTAGGAGATGATGTAATAATCATCTGTTCCGCTTCATGCTACCGAAACCGGGATAAGCTCTGGCTCTATGGGCCTCTTACGCCTTAATTAAAGGAACTTTACTTACTTACTATCCTGTATGAGCTGCCTGTCTGCTGAAATAATACACACATACATGTACAGGTATTTCACTCGAAACCAAAGTCTTCAAAATAAACTGAGACTGGATTTTTGGTTCAGAGTCGAGGTATGCCAACAGCTCATCGTGCCAGGTTTTATCTGTTTTAAAAATTCCACAAAAAATCCCATCCCCTACAGTGATGAAACTGTATTATGTTGAGATTTGCAAAAAAACATTGTTTTAGTGGTGTGTGGTATCCTAATTGTTTTCCTCAATCTCTCAAACAACAAAATCACCATGCACATTTCAAGTAAAGACTGAAGAACAAATCATTTGTTTAACATTTAATTTAATCATGAGGAGACAAGTTTTTCTTACGTCAACAAAAAACGTAGCGTACTTTGTTCCACTGATTATAAATATATCATGAATTAACTCCCAATTTGAAAAACAACTAGTCCTAAGTAAGGCATCCATTCATCAAACCACTCTTGATGCAGTTTCATTTGAATAACACATTTCCACTGACACAATCATATCACAATAAATGTAGCTTATTCTTAAAATTTGTGTGCACTCTTCGACAGATACAGTATTTCATATGGTACAAATTATTATTCCATCAGGTTTTGAGTATTTTTTCATTGTTTCCTCTCAAACAAATCACAAGTGAAACATTTCAGTTTCAATTCACATTTCATTGTTTGACGTTTGAAATTACAAGAGTATAAAAAAAAATGTTTTTCAAAAACCATAGTGAAAAGGCAAGTATAATGATCATATTCATGACATTCAAGACCTATATTTATCAATCATTCACACTTCTCTTTCAATCCTATTATTTTGGAACATGCACAAAAATCACTTTATTGCATTGATTTGATTGGTCCGGCTATTTTCAATCTGAATTTTCATCTTCAATAGATCCTCCTTCACAAAAATATCTCAAACTACTTGCGACAGCACAAGAACTTAATTTGTTGTTGAAGGGGAAAAAAAAAATTCAATTCATTCACGATTTACACAGAAATCATTAATTGTACAAAATGAAGTAGTTGCCCCATTTTTTTAAGTCCAAAAATTTAGGAATCAAAATACAGTACATTGTTTTATAAATTCATTAAAATGAAGTAGTAGTAGTAGCAGTGTCTTATGGCGTTCACATCTCCAGGTATTGAAATGAAGTGACAATTCCAAAGTCTAAAATTGACCTCAAATAATTGTCCTATATGCAAATTTAACAATAAACTTCCAACTTTGGCCAGGCGGACACTTTGAACTACAGACAACTGCTGGATTGAGTTGAAACATTACGAAGATTATAAATTATAAACTATTTCTACATATATATATAGCCTTTTGTATACAGAAAACATGGAACTTCATTCAGCAAAATTGTTCATAATGTCATTGAAAATTAATTTCATTGCTAGAGCATTTTGGAAAAATGAAAAATATATAATATAAAATAATATTTATGTCATGCTGAGATTCTTGCCAATTGCCGAATCTTGATTCACACTAATTACATGTATATACACAGGGAAAAAATCTGTTAGAGTTGTGGTTCTATCAAACCGGCATTGTTACATCAATGAGTTATTTCTTCACAATTAAAATTAAAGCTAGATTTAAAAAAAAAACACTTTTGCTGGTTATTGAATAAAAATCTCACAAACAGCTCATTACAAAATTTCCTATATTTCTGCCATATTTCTTGAGGACCAGATTCACGCACCAGCCATCATTATTCTACAAACATACTTGTATGCATGACAATCAAATTTCATTTCTTACATTCAATCATCGTCATTCATGATCAGCAAGTAAACAAAGTACATGTAGTCCTTAGACAAGCTTCCGTTTCTTTACAGCATTAACGGATGAAGAAAAGTTCAAGTAACTGGATGGTTTTGTCTCTTCTTCAATTAGTTCTCATCTTTGTATATTTATTGGCATACTGGAAATGCATTGTGGTAGGTTCAAGTATTGGCGTCTTAACTTTGTTATTACCTCATTATATTCAAGTTTTTATTACTTTTACAAATTTCATAAAACTGAAATTGTTCGGTTTTCAGTTGAAAACATTTCTGAATAAAACTTAAATGTTTTATCGGCTGATTCAAGTTCAAACATTAATTATCGGTCAAATTTGATCTCAAATTGATACCACAAAATAATCCACTAAATTTAAAAAAAAACTTATTGGCACAATTCAGTACTGAGATTAAACAAATAAAAGACAACATTAATGTGAAAAAGAAAACACTCCACTAAGATTTCTCCGTAGAAAAGCATTTTTCATGGAATCTCTGGGAACATGTGTGCATGCACATCTGCTCCCGACCTTGGTTCATAGCTAGAAATATCACAAGAAATCATCAATTCAGTTTTTCAGTAGGCGCCGCCAAATGTCTGTTGAAGGATCCACTCAGCCCAATGAAGTACCAGTTCTTCTCTGCTGTCTGTTGTTTATCACATTGCTCCGAAGTTCATGAAGGTCTCTGCGAATAACTGTCGAAAAAAGATGGCAATCAATGAAGGATAGCAATACACATCATTATAATGCATGCATAATGCAAAAATATCCCCAACATAATAGTACAATGTTCAAGAAGAGTGTAGTCTCCATTCTTTAATTGTCAAATTGTTTCAAATAAAGAAATCACAGAAAACAGTGCTATTTTGTTTTTTGATCTCTGTTCAATAATAAGGTCTACAAAACAACTGCCATAACATGAATTTTAACATTGCATTAGAATTAGACACTGTTTCTTTTCAAATTTTTTTTCATATTATTTCTATTCAAAATCTTCCCAATTTTTTTCAGTTTTAATTTAATTCACCTTGCTGCTGTACTTCTAAAAAATGAGCTTATATGTTGTTTTTTTATATGTTCAACCGCCATCACAATTCCAAGTTAAAACAGTAAAAAAAAACAACTCTAAAACTTTAGAGAAGCACTTACAAGATTTTCCAGCCTCAAAGAAGATTCCAACGGCTGTGCATGCGAACACAAGGAACAGTCCGTATACAATGCAGGCAATGAGGCCCAAGATCCCATTATTGTGGAACCCATCGACAAGTCTACTTTTGAATGATGGAAGGAAAGAGCGAATTTTTCTCCCAGCAGCCAGATTATTGTTTGTGTCTTTCACCATTAACCTCCTCTGCACCCCGACAGGAACCGGTCTCTCTGGGATGTCAGAATTAGAGTCATTGTCCGTCACTGCAGCTCTTCTTCTTCTCCCATTGTTTCGTCTTGAGGAACCTCTGCTGTCAAGGCTGATGCTGTTGGCGCTGGCAAGACCAGTATTTCTATGTCTTCTTACAATACCTGGATGTACCGTTTCTTGGATGGCTTCTAAAGTAGTCCAGGAAGTAATTTCTGCATCTGATTGTGAACTGGCTGCGTCACTTTCACTTAAGACAACGTCACTGTCTTTCTCACTTGATGTGGAGATGCCAGAGTCAGAAGATGATTTCCGGTTGCTCTTGTCACTGACATACTCTGACAGATTGTCTTCATCAAGTCTCGAGTCAATATCATCACAATCACTGTCATGGTGAGGAATGTTCCTCAGTTCCAAAACAGCACTCAAGCTGTCGTCCTTATCATCCCCACCAGTGGAACTGTTGAAGCCGCTGTCTTCAAAAAGTGAGTCTGTGGACTGGAATAGTGATCTGTGACCAGAACTGAAACAGCTGCAGCTTTCGAATTTATCGTCCACACCTAGACCATCATCATCATCATCATGAGTGACGTTACTTTGAACTTCCAAGTTACCCAAAACTTTGTGGAGGCATTCTTTGACTTCGGTCGTAGAAGAGTTACTTGCGGAGTGGCTCCGGTCAGAACCACAAGAAGCCTCCACGCCAGTGAGACGGTCACACTGTTGACAAGTGGGCATGGCAACCTGAGACTCTTTAGGTATAGCGGAAGCAGACTCTTTCTGCATAGTCAGAGTGTCAGCGGGGAAATTACGTGCGCAGTCTTGACTATCCGACGACGTATTTGACGGCGGACTTTTCTCGATCTGAGCCGCACCCACGCTGTAGAGCAGGCTGATTGTGTTGTTGTTCTGGTCCGTCTCTTCATTGTTTTTCGAAGACCCCTTTTTAGAGGCCATGCCAGTGAAAACTTTCATCGCTGAAGCTCCGGAGGGACGCCGACGAAGTAAAGACAGTCTCGTCAGTTCTTCTCTTCCGTCCGAGGGATGAAGTTTCGAATCTTTGGCCAAAGAAATCTGTAATGGGAGACAGACGTTGACGTGAATACATTGTGAAGTAAAAAAGTAAAGGCGCTTTACACTTTCCAAGCGAGATGAAAAAAGGAAGATACACAATGAGAGACAAACAGAGAGAGGGAGGGAGGGAGGGAGAGAGAGAGAGAGAGAGAGAGAGAGAGAGAGAGAGAGAGAGAGAGAGAGAGAG
>JBDFRD010095387.1:0-13486 GCA_039654405.1 Bullina lineata
CTACGACAGATTAGCGTCCTGTCTAGGAGATGAAGTAAAAATCATCTGTTCCGCTTCACGCTACCGAAACCGGGATAAGCTATGACTTTATGGGCCTCATGGCCTTGAAGGAACTTTACATACTTAATACTATATCATTTCCAGGTATAATGATTGAGCTCAGAATGTCTCATACATGGGAAATTATATAATGTCTGTGTCATCATAGTTTTTGGTCAATGATGAGACATGGTAATGTCCTGGTTAAATTTTATTGACACAGGTCTGTTCTTTCCTTTTCGAGTTATCATATTATTTATATGCAATGCTGAAAACTTGGATTTATTTATTATCACTCCTGGAAGATTTTTTGTTCATACCCATGATGACAAACGAAGTTCTGACACTGCTCATAACCCATTACTCAAAGGTGGTATGCTTGAGGCGGATAAAACAGTTTTTCAGGTCAGGTGTAAAATCCGATGAAAAACAAGTTTTTTTTACACAAAGTGATTCTCTATGGCCCTTCGTCTGTAACCTGCGTTCTTTTAAAGACTGTTGGAGAGTTGGTGAGGATTTCTTCCTCTTCGTCTTTTCCTTCATTTCTCAGCCTCTAACTTAAAAGGGACTCCAGATTACAGGGTGTAGTAGCAATAACAGAACTAAACTGACTGTTTCATATGTATCCATTTCTACAATTTCCATGGCATCTCCCCATCATATTAGTTAGCTACTTTCCATTTTCGTGAGTAGTTGGTTAGAATAAAGAACCAAGCCTATTACAACAGATTTCATTCAGTATTACTCCTAGAGTGAGACATTCCATGGATAGAATTTTAAAATTTAGACATGTTGCCAGGACAGTAGCACTTGCTTACTCTTGCATGAATTTAGACTGTCAAGGGATCTTTAAGGTGCGCACTGTACACACAGGATCTCCTATTTTATAGATCATCTCCAATAGAACTCAGCATTCACTCCACGTTATCCAGTTGGATAATGTTGAATAAAGTCAATAAGTTTGCAGAAAAAATCCTGCCACTGGTGGGAATCGAACTCAGACTCGTGTTCTCAGAAGCGAACGCTCTACTGAGCTATTCTGCCCCCAACCCCTTAAAAGGAACAACTTGTGCTTTCTATCCACAGAGGCTTTTATTTCTCCCTTCACCTTCTATCCCATTCTTTCCTACAGGTGCCAGAAAGAATTATTCAGTCAGCGGCACATTTGCTACTATCCATCACAACAACAGTGCGGCCAGCTTTTCTCCTCCAGGTGGCCCCCATGAGGGTTTTGTACGACTCCGCGAGTCAAGGGGCCTGTCAGAACTTACCGCAAGAGGTGAACAATCTCAAACTTTTTGTTGGAGCTCTTTAATGTTAAATTTGTCTTGCGCACTTAACTTATAGATATGTCTAGTAAACTTGATGTTATTTTGTCAGAAACAGAAAGTACCAACTATACCAATGTAATTGTATTCAGATTACAAAATGTTTTATCGAGCTCAAATGCTGTTTGCCATATAGCTGCATTTTTGTGTGAAGAGTCTACATAAGTTTCTGTTTTATGTCATGTTGAGAATTGAATTATTGTCATAATCACTTGCTGATCTTAGGGTTTGATAACGAAGAAATGTTTTAAAGTAAAGGGAATGATCATGAATATTTAAATATAACTACTTGATGATTTTACCGACTCAAATTTTTTTGACTGTTGTTAGTCCGGCAGCTTAACCATCTGACCTTGATGCATCAGAAAGAAAGGAAAACACGTTTTATTAAGGGGAGACACTGCTTCTGATGCCAGTCTTTTAAAATAAATATTTTTCTGCAAATTTCTTTTGATGTTCCGTTTGCATTGCTTACACTGACACCAAATATGCTGCAATTTTCAATTTTGAAGCTTCCCCTAACCATAGAAACGAGAAAAAATGGCAGAAAGTAAACATTATTATAGCAACTTACATTTTCTCCCTAACCAGGTGCAGTTACTGGTTTTCCGCTCCTTGTCCCATTACTTACTTCTACCCTGGCCAAGTTTAAGTGATGCAGATCAGGATTGGGACAACAGGGCGGCCAATCACAGAGCCCTGGTCACTCAGCTGACCTCTCAGTTTTCAACTTTGGGCAATTTGCCTGAGCTCTCCACTTCTAAGTCTGCGCAAGAACAAGGTGAGTTTGGGAACTTTTTGTCTTGGAGAAACTTTGTTAGAAAATTTTACAAATCAAACATAAACTGATAAACTTTATCATTGCATACTCTTTTTTAGGTAATGGTAATGCCAGCATTTTGTTGTTAGAATAAGGTCAAACAATCATGTTCAAAAAAGAATTTATTTCAGGTTCAATAAGAGAGAGAGAGGTAGGGAGGGAGGGAGAGAGAGACAGAGAAAGAGAGAAAGAGAGAGGGGAGGGAGAGAGAGAGAGAGATTTTTCAACATCTTCATTGTCAACAAAATCATAGCCATATTACGTTACAAGTAATACAAGTCAGATTAGGTGTCAACAAATTTGTAATAGGCCTACTTTTGTTTAGCAATATTTAGCATGTATTTTTCTGACCACATAGCAAGACTGCATGTATTTTAAATATACTGTTTTTAAACAGAAATGATTATTTTACCTCCTGCACTTTCTTACTACTGCCTTTATATAATTTCATTTTAATTTTACATCACCATTTTTTGATCTTCCACATTTCGACTTACTCATCATCATAGTCATTGCCCCTCACCCTAATCAGGGTATAGGCCACACACAAGGGATCTCCACTTCAATCTGTCCTGGGACATCCTGGACCATGTTTTTCCTTATCTTTCTCTGTTTCTTTCCATACATTTTCTCCATTTTTCTCTTGGCTTTGCCCGTGTTTTGGGTTCTTTGGGGGTTCCACTGCAGTGCCTGTCTCGTGATGCTACCTGGTGGTTTCTGTAAAGTAGGCCCAATCCATCTCCATCGACTTACTCATTGAGACAAATAAATCCAATTGCAGCTAAGCCTGTCATCAAAAAGACAATGACTGTCTGCCAAGACTGGGTGGAGTCCATAGCCGGGGAAGTGGTCCGCTCCAAGAAGATTTGCTGCGAGTCGCTGCAGTCTGTGACACAGACGACCTTGGTGATTTTTCCCATGTATGTGCAGCACACGGATGTCGTGGAGCACATGATGACCTACTTTCTGGCAATGTTCCAGGGCCTTCGGGTTCAGATGGGTGTGGCTTTCACAGAGAAGATTATTCACACATTTATGAATGTGTTTTCAAGGTAAGCACTCGCTCATTCCTCTCTTTCCTTCTTTGTCTGTCCGTCTCTCTGTCTCTCTCCCTTTCTCCCTCCCTCCTTCCCTCATTTTTGAGAGTAGGAAGATGTCATGTCTTTTCAACCTATATTCTTCATTATGATAATGATTAAGACAGTTATTGTTATTGAAGGCAGGAGGTGCACAATATATGCAGTTCAGTTATTATTTTTTTAATGCCTTTTACTGAGTGAAATAATTGTGGAGCTTTTAATAAACCCTGAGTGTAAATAATTTTATCCAGTTTGGATTGAGAGAGAGAGAGAGAGAGAGAGAGAGAGAGAGAGAGAGAGAGAGAGAGAGAGAGAGAGAGAGAGAGAGAGAGAGCACGGAGGGAGCATGGGGAAGGATCTGTTTGGATATAACAGTGCATTAGTTGCTTCACAGCCTATCTGTTTTTAACTTTTTAAGTGATAAGGTCTGTTTTCCATGTCAATTCAACGGGTGCAGCTGATGGTAATCTTTCTTCTTTTTTTCTGAAATTGGAAAATTTCTACTTCAAGAATTGTCCGTTGTGAGTTTTTGGTTCTTAATAATGGTTTTTGATGTTTGATTTGAAAATGTCCTCACTGAGCAGCATAATTTCACTTTTCATTTATGTACAATATTCCCTTTAGATGCACATAACTTCTTATTTACTAGTGATTTTATTGTGCCAAAATTCACTTTTAATTCTTATATTTACTTTAAAGGTGAATAAGTTCATGGAAGAAATTAGTTACTGACTATAGAATCATTTTAAAACTGATTTTGTCACTTCTCAGAGAACTGTTGACGCAGACAATTCATCAAGAAACAAGTGGTGCTTTTCGTGTTATTGAAAAGTAAGTTTGCATGCCTCTGTTCGGATTTTTGTGAAAAGAAAATGTTGTATCAATATTTTTTTTTCATATGCTATAAGATTAAAATCATCACTTTTGCATTTTCAAAATACTATTTTAAAAACAGGCAGTGCTTTTGCTGTGTAAGTTATAGATTCATCTTGTTTTGTTCAAAATACACTTTTGAAATGTTTACCCCAAATTTAACAGGGTTCTGTAATGTTTGAAAATAATAAATGTGGGTTCTGGTTATTAAGCTGGCAGCTAAACAATCATTTTTAAATAATTTTTTTTTTCAGTTTCCTGAAAATCTTGGAACTCATTGCTCAGGAGCCTGGGTCTCAGTTCCGTGCATTCCTACCTAGAATTATATCTATAGCTATGGACCAAATCTACCCAATAGTAGCTCCAGTGAGTACTCTTGTTGTTTGTCATGGTCTTGTCAGCTAGCAACGCAACGCAGCTGCTTAACCAATGAATACATAAGATTGCGAAAAGCACAAGAACAAAAAACATGACAGCTCTACTCGATGTGGAGGGTGTCTCTTATTTTTTTACTGCATGAAATACATTGAAAGTTAAGTGCAATGTAAATTTTTGAAAATAGAAATGAATTTTGGTAACTATGATGTCCAAACATTTTGTACATCTGCTTTTGTTGTTAACATGTAAAGTAAGTAAATAAAGTTTCTTCAAGGCCTGTGAGGCCTATAGAGCCGGGACTTATCTCGGTTTAGGTAGCGTGAAGCAGAAAAGACGATTTTTAGATCATCTCTTAGACAGGACGCTAGTCTGTCATAGGTTTACTTTCCCAGCAGAATATGCTGGTACCCAATTCACATCTGGGTGGGAGAGGAAAAATGGTGTGAAGTGTCTTTCTGAAGGACACAACATGGATGCTGCCGGATTCGAACCCAGGATTCATGGATCAGGAGTCCTACCCTCTAACCATTTGACCACTGTGCCACCTGTTGTTAACATGTATGTTAAGTAGGCCTATACTATATTGAGGCTGAGGTGATCTGTACAATGACAATCTCTATCCTTGGAATTCACAGCGTCAGTCCCCTGACATGAAAAGTGCCTTGTATCATCTTCTCCATGAGATTCTGGCAAACAACTGGAGGTATTTTTTTAAAGTCTCGGTGCTGGATATGATGAAAGACTCTGGGGATGGCCTAGAAAACAGCTCACAGTTTCTTTCCATCTTGCAGGTTTGTAGTTTGAAAGTGAAGCTGTTGTCTCTATTTTTTTTTTTTGCTCTTGTAAAATCACGACATTGTGTGTTAAGGGCATAGCCTTTTGTATTCAAAATGTAGGATTTACTATCGCTTTTAATTTCTGTCGTAATTTAACACTTACTTCAGTACCACTAGTCTATATAGTTAAAATACCCTTGAATACGGCCCGTTTCTTATTTCCCTGTACTTCCCTTTACTATACATAGTGTGAGCCACATTTTATTAAGGTGCTGGCGATAAAAGTCGCCGTCAGTACTCAAAGGCAACGGTGGGATTGGCAATGGTACTGTAAGTGTTAAGTGGGATTGGCAGATGTTATTTAGTTTTTATTTTCAGATTTAGAGGTTTTTGTTTAAAAGAGGCAAATCAATGTGCATTTTTTATAAAGTAAATTCTATTCTTTATCAGAGAAGCTAAGCCTTTCATGCAACAACTAGATTAATTTGTGTACTCTTTTAATGAATTTTTTTTTCTTCATGCGTTGTTCTCAGGCATATGGCCAGTCTTTCCTCCAGACTGATATTACCATCTTCAGGCAGAATTTAGAATCCCTGGAGACAATACATTTTAAGTGGAAACTGTATAATAAGGTACGTATAAATTACTTATTTCTTTTCCTTTAAAAACCAACTCTGCCTTCAGTTGCCTTGTAAACCCTTCAGAAATATGTACTTGACTAACCTGCTGCAGAAAGCACCAGTTTAGAAATATTGTAAGGGGCGTCTTTTCTGTGACCAGTAAGTTTGTTTTTTTTAAAGTAAAATAAAAGTAAGAGTAAATGTAACTAATTTCTTAAAAAATACATTTGGATTTGGTGTTAAAATGAAGGTTAACATATTTGAGTGAGTTTTTTTATTATATTATTTACTTTGATATGGTGCACAGTTGTAATTCTAAAGCAGAGGAGAAATTAAATGAATAAATCTACTTAATTTTAGAATAAAATATTTTGTAACACACAAATACAATTTGTCATACATTCCTGATTGACCCACACATCATTGTGAATATTGGCAGGAGTTATCATACTGTGTAATGTACAACAAAGTTGCTTTGCAGTTTCATGACTGTTGATTATTGTATTGCATAGTGTATAGTACAAGTCATCATTTTTTCTGTAGTTGTTACAAATTCGCTTTTGCACTTTTAATAAAAAATTTATTTATGAAAATCAGTACTTAATAATTTGAAATAAGCGATAAAATAATTTAAGCAAGCACTGAAAAACAACAAAATGTTTTAAAATAAAGCGTATGTACTTTTCATGTTTTTTAACATTCAATAGCTATCAAGACTCGGCATTAACTAAGTTAATTCTTCTTCTTTTCTCCTTCTATATGATTGTTGTCGTTTTTGTTGTTATTGCTCTTTTTCTTGTTGCTCTCATTGAAGACAATTGAAGCAACTGTCGACACGTTATCCTTATGTTTTTCGGGATAGCTCGTTTTACTTGTGATTGACTTTTGCGTTGTTCAGATACCCTGCAGCCTTTTGCATTTAATGATGGAATGAACATCTGTCACATGTTCTACTCCTCAGCGAATTTTCCATGAAGTGATGTGCCCTCAATTCCTCAAGGTTCTGCTCCAGGTCCTGGTTCAAAAATCCCATGACTTGCTGCAGGAGGAAATCGTTATATCTGTGTATAATATGGCAGCCGTTGACTTTGATGCATTCTTTTCTGAGTTTTTGCCTCAATTCCTTGGGTCTGTGGAGGGACTTGATGACAGCCAAAAGGCTACTCTAAGCAAAAACTTCAAGTTTGACAAGGTATGTACCTTGGAATGAGATTTACAATAAATATTATGACTCCTCAATTTTTACTTTATAAAAAAGGCAAAAAACTTCAAGTTTGACGAAGATATTTACAGTAAGTATAATGAATTCTCAATTTCGACTTTATAAAAAAAAAAAGAAACTAAGAAAGAAGGATAAAAAGGCTACATTGTTTACATAAACAAAAAAAACTGACAGTAATTTGAGTTTTCTTTTTAAGCTTTTTGTGAACCAGCGGAAATTTAATCAAAGTGAAAGATTATCTATTTTGTGCAATAAGGATTACTTTAACACCTTGCGGACCACTGACGAGAATACTCGCGAACGTCGGCCAATGCTTTCGGACCAGTGAAGAGAATTCTCGTGATTAGGGTGACCAAAATCTAAACCGCTCCAACTTTTCTCTAACGTAACACTCTTAGTGCTGACTTTAAAATGTTGGAAGTGATAAGCATTCTACCGGGAAAGTCATGTACGTGGTTCATCACACTAAGAAGATCCAGGGTCAGTGTCAGGCCGGTCACTAAGGTGTTAATACAAAAAGGAATAACTGCTTTGGGTCACTGTGAACATGGGGTAAGCTGTAACTTCATCATAGTATGGTATTGGAAGGAATTCACAAGATTACATTAAAAAAAATCTTGTTTGTTATGGGCCTGTTGTTTTCATGTTAATGTACTTAAAAGAGGCATAAGTAAAATAAAAATATTTATTTCTTCCTTTTTATCCTCAGGACCTGCCTTCTTTTACACAAACAGTACAGCGTTTTGTGAACGACATTCGTTACTATCTAGTGATTAACAGCAGTCTGCCAGCAGGATCGGTTAAGTTAACCTGAAGTCAGTGTCCTTAGTGTTTGCTTTTCTGCTTCTTGAAACAGTTTTGTTTGTTTTAAGTGATGCTATGGATACTGAAGTCATTACATCCTTTGTTAGGTAGTACAGAGAGTAAGAATAGGGATGATATTATTGAGGTTATGTGAAATCATAATAATGATTATGAAAATGAGTTGATGCATAGAATTATATTTGTACGTGGGTACTGCGTAGATTTAGGGTAACGTTAAAAAAAAAATCGAACCTAGGAACGTGTTTATTGTTAATGTGTATGCTTGGACATATAATAAATAAATGGCTATGTCTGCATCGGTGCCATAGTTGCTCTTTAGACTGTCAGTCTATATAAATACCTGATTATTATTTATTTATTCTTGTTCCCATTGTGTGAACTGTTCAGAGACAACCTACATGCTAATGAGATCTCTCATTCTGACTGAAGGAAAAGTATGACTGCTCATGCACACTTTTGAGCCAGTGCCGTAGAGAAAAAAAAAAGATAAAATACTGAAAAATGAGATCAGCGCTTTAAAGGTCCCACATATATTTTTTGTTAATTCCAGTTTGTGTGGGTAATACACATGTATCAAGAAATCAAAGAAAAACTGAAAGATGCATTACTTAATTTTAATATTAATTTTCCGTTGTGTTAACGTCACAGCTCGTGGCTGTTTGCATGGGGAGTGAATTTACAGTGGCCAAGAAACTATGCATTGTTCCATGTTTGTTGTCTGGTTTAGCTGCAACTATCACCTATATATCCACAACTGCTCGTTACACTATGTTTATCTCTCCTGCTTCTACTCTTCCTCCTCCCCTCCTTCTTCCTCTTCCTTCTCCTGTGTTGTACATTTACTACTTCTTCTACCCCTCCTGCTTCTTTTCGTCCTCCCCTCCTTCCTCCTCCACCTTTTGTTCCCACAGTTCTCGTCTAATGAGTATTGACCCTCAGGTGGACATTCCTGGCTTTCTGTTACTACTTGTAAATATTTGCAACTGTGCTGCCTGCTAGTCTGATTATTTTATGTTAAGGGTATGTTGTTGCAGAAATTGATAGATGTACGTGAAATGTATGAAATATTTAAATATTGATAACATTCTAATATAAGTCTTCGCATGAAAGTGGAAATAGTGGAGTAAAAAAATAGTTAAGGCAAATATTCATTTACTTTGCAAGATAATATGTCTTTACTCATGTCTGGTCCTTCTGAATAAGTTCCCAAGTTGCAAAAAGAACACACACAAAAAAAAAACCAAACAGAAAAAAAAAAACAAGAAAAGTTTGTACAAATAATGTCATTCATATTGTCATAGACTATTTCTGTCGGATCCCAGCCATTGTGAAAAATAAGTAATACAATTTTCAGGGTTTTTTTTTGAGAGGTGTGGATTCACTGTCACTTCCATTTACTGCAATGCTTTTGTTTATATTCACTGAAGGCCAATTTCATTTTGTTGCTTTAACCTTCAGCTTGCAACATGTCAGTCAGGTCATTCCTTTGAGAGAAGCAGAGGATGCCGATGAGATAAAGATAAAAGAAGTAAGGAAAGAAATGGAGATAATAAAGGGATGGCACAGGGCAAGGGGATGTGGAGAACTCATGTTCATGGCCTACGTTCCTTAAGGAGAAGATAGGGGACAGAAGAAGAAGAAGAAGAAGTTTTGTTTGAAGATAATGCTTGTAAGGGCTGGCGTCATCGTTTTCTGTCATATCTCTATCAAAGCTGCCAACATACAGTTTAAAAAAAAATTAGCACAACAAATCTTAGTCTCTTTAAATTTCTTTACAAATTCAACTGATGAGTGTAAAGGAATGTATTTAATGAAAGTAGTAATGTTTGTTGTGAAGAAACAATGTTTTTTTTTTGTTGAATGACCAGGCTTAAATTTAAACTCGGTCATGAGTTTTTCCCTTGGTGATGGTAAGTCTGAGATTTGTATAGTGAAAATGATAAGAAAGACCTCGATGTTCACTGCCACATTACGTTGTCATATTTTATTGTAGTCTGACAACACACAGACTGTAACGAAAAAAAAATGTGTCTTGTACTCTTACTGTGTGTGTGTGCAATGATTTTGTTTAGCAGTCTGGGGGCATAATTGTGAATTAAATCAGAAACTTAAACATGAGAAAAGAAGCAAAGATCTTTTTTTTATTTAAAAAAAAATATTTTTTTTGTTGCTTTGATTTGTATTTGTATCTACGCAATTAGATCTACATGTAATTTATTTTGCTCTTTATCGATTCTATTTTTGGTAAACATCCTTCACTGTTTTATGTTTGAAAATGAATGTAATATTTGATGCAAATTATTTAAAGCTAATTTTCAGCTTTATGTTTTGTCAAATTCGAAATAAGAAACATCATTGTATTCCTGTTGTCATTTGATCTATGACAATCATCATAGCTCATCTTGCTTTCTGTAATCATTATTTTGACGTCTGAACTATATGTATTCCGTTTCTTTCCCAACAAGTCTGATTTATGAGAGATCAAAGTGCATAGTAAACTTCCCTCGTATTTAGCACTGAGCAACTGATACAGATAATAATACATGTAATATGTGTTTTAAGACACATCACAAGATACAAAGTTGCAAGGGAGGAAGTCTTCTCCATTCTTTTTAATTATCAATGCTTTTAAGGTCAGACAACAGTAAAGGTTTTTGCATGGAAGTGGACTTGACACTGAGTCAAGGAGTCGACACTCAAATCCAGTGGCACTGAAGTTTCATAGGGCTTTAAGAAGAGGATTCATCATTCTCCATTGTCTGGACTAAGCCTACCACCATTCCTAAACTGATTATCATTATCATAGAGAAAGAGACAACAAAACCCAAAGTAATAGTAATACCAACTTCAGCAAAGTTAAAGGAAGTGTTATGAAAAGGGCATATATTATTTTTGTGTAAATTTTTAGATTGAGCTTGTCAAGCAGTGCCTGGCCTTCATATAGGTTCTCTCGTATGTTTCCATGTTGAAATTCTCTGTTTTGAAATATTGTAAGAAAAAATGCCACACGAAAATCTATTCTTGGCAAGAAGTGGGGCAGTAGCCTATGGGTTCTTGAATATAGTACATGTAATATAAATGTAACTGTTTTGAAAGTGATTGCGTCCTTTAGATGTTCATGATTATAGATGTATTGAGTGGCTGTACATGATATGGATGACTTAATTTGTACATGTATTTAAGATAAGTGTACATTATATATGCTCATAAAATGAATGTTTGTGGCATTATAAATATTATCGTTAACCGTCTAGCAAAACGACATTGGTGTTTATGTGTGCTGCTTTGATACTTCAACAAGTCAGAAAAAAAAACAAATATTTTTATATCATACTTTTCCTCGCACCTTCCAAAGTTAATGCTTGAATTATTTGCAACACCCTGCTGGGAAAAGCCTTAATATTTTCCTGTTGTGGGCACATTCTCAGATTGAAACTGATATTACGTTGGCTTGTAAGCTCCATTCAAGGCATTTCATGATTCAATGGGCTGTTTATGTCTAATGCTCAAACTACGTCAACTCAGCATTGCATGTATATGTATGTATTACACTTGCACTTTGATTTACATGACATAAATCATGTTACTTGAGCTTCGAGTTCAAGTGAATCATAGATTGTAGTATACTCTTGAGGCTAGAATAATGTGTTTATAACTTGTGTTTGTTGAATTACGTAGCACTGTGTTGCCTATTCAATTCCCAGTAACATTCAACAGTTTGAAAGGTGTTTTTTTTTAGTGTTCAGCTGGGATGGGTAATTGATTTATTATAGCAGAAGTAATCCGAAATGGTACACGGAGTAAGGTATAGATGTGCAAAACAGCATAAGAGAGAACTTATCGACAATTACTGTCTTCAACAACAACGATCAATGGAAGGAGAAAGGAGGAAGAGGAAGGAAGAAGAGGAGGAGGAAGAAGAAGAGGAAGAAGAGGAAGAAGAAGAAGAAGAAGAAGAAGAAGAAGAAGAAACAAGCTTGCTGTAATCCATCCTTGAGTCTAGATAAAAATGATTTATTGTTCCAGATGGCGTTGAGCCAAATTATTAGACTGCAAGAATCACAACCAGAACATTAAGGGTTTAAGTCTGGTGCACATGCATTTTTGATCTAATATCCTTCAGAAAGACACTGTACACAATTGTTTTCCCCTCTGTCCACCCAGGTGGAAATTGGGCATATTGTATAGAAGGTCTAGTACTAATATATTCTGTTTTACTTCACTTTAGGCCTCATATCTGGATGGAGGTTTACTTACTTATCAAAGATGTCTTAAGCTTTAGGAGAGAATAGTAAGTGTTGGATAAATGAATTTCCTACCAACTTCAGTTTTACCAACTTCTGTGATATGTACCTGATGCCACTTTCTGTTTGCTTCGTTGATGCTTTTATGTATAAATACCTAAATCATTCTGATTAAATTGTTTACTATTTTTCCAGCCAGGAAAAGCTGTCTTCTTTGACCCTTGTCTTTAATTTTTTTGATGAAAAAAAATTGTTTTCAATAACTTAAACAATTTTACTCACGGTCTAAAGCGTGGAGTAATAAATCAAAGAAATGATGAATAGAAGCGATCACAGATAGCCGTCCTTTTAATTTATTAAATTCATCAACATGTCAAAATAATGACCACAATTTCAAGACTTTCCTTGAATACTTCTCACCGTATAGGCTTGTGTTTAAAACTTTGCTTGTATTGGCAAGAGAAGACGCTTCAATTACAGAAAGATTCAACGCAAGTAATGTTTAAATATGATGTGGATCTATAGCAGCTTGTTGTGTACGTGTATTTACTTTATTATGTTGCAATTATGCAATTAACTTGCCATAGGCATAAGCTTCCTGCTTGTAAAAGTAAAAAAAATCAGATTTATTGCGAAATAGAGGAGTTGAATCTTTAGAATCTTCTTTCAACTTCAACAAGAACTTCTGAACCAAAGTGAAAACGTGATTGATGTCTCGATGCGTAGCAACCTAAATACGGTAATTTACTAGATCTAGTATCATCCTAAAATAATGAATGACAATCTTTCCTTCTGCTGTCTTGTCTGTATGTGTTGCTGTTGGTTTCTTAGTTGAGCTGACCCCGCGGAATTATGCATCCACCGCGGCCGCGTAATTCTACACAATCCGCGGCGCGGCCGCGTAATTTCCCATTTAGGCCTACCGCAAAATTATTTTTGTAACGGAATTTTCCTGGCCTTGCATCGGTAAAGTCATTCACTGGCACAGTGTAGCGTCTCTTGGAGTGACGCCCTTTGATAATTTTAGTCCGATGTGACAGGTCATGGATAGAACTGATACAATCTAGATGGCGTTGGAACTGTCACGCGGATTGGCTAGTGTGGATGGAAAACCCCAAGAAATTAAAAACCGTGCCTGACTTTTTGGTGGCAGTTTTGACTGTCAGTGGGAGTGGCGACGCCGGAAATAAAAAAAGGCTGTATGCTTTTTTTTTAATCTTGGTCGAATCATTTCAAAACTTACATTTTTGAAATCAGCGTATTAAAATTAGCAAAGTCTACG
>JBDFRD010095498.1:0-24928 GCA_039654405.1 Bullina lineata
GTTCTTGTGATTCTGGAGGTGATAACAGCTTGGATTCAATCGTGCTGAAACAGCGACAGATGAAGAACCAGACTAAGTATGATCCAACCCGGCGTTCAGACAAGGCTTGCCTTCTCCTGAACCCACTTCTATATATAATAATGACAAGTACGTCAGTAGTGGATCTAGGCTTGTAGTAACAGTGCTATTATTAGACCTACAAACCCCAGCAGAATGACTTTTTATTAAACTATTTGTTTCGTTGACAGTTACCACACAGAATAAGGGGTTTTCTTTTGAACATGGGGATCAATCATTTTTTTCTTGAAAAAAGAAAAAATATAGAATTGATGTTAGAAATTGCAATTATAAATTATACCCTAATTGTTTGTTTTATATTTCAATTATTTATGGGTTCTTATTTTAAAGACAAAAACATAAGGTTTTCTTTTTTTTCCTCTGTGCGTTTTTATACAATCAATCAGGCCGAAGAATTACACCGGATGTGGACGATCAAAGACAAGTCAGGAAGGGACGCAACTTCTTTTTACGTGCGTGTCAGATCAGAACAAGGCACGGCAACTCAGATCTACATTGTTTTTATACAGATTTAGTCTTATTGTAAGTATAAATAAAACTCGAAATCTCTTACTGAGTCCGTTTTCTCAACTTCCTTTCTCAGCAAGCTACTCACAGAAACGACTGGCTAGTAATACACCGGTAGGCGCATGTTTCACATCAAAATAAATATGATGTCAAACTTCACTGCTTACACTTCTATTAGACTAGTCTAGACACTTAAGACTAGTCTAGATCTAGATCTAGATTCTAGATCTAAGTTAGTGGGTCTAGATCTAGATTCTAGATAATCTAGATCTAGATTATGTCATTTTTACTGAGATTCATGAATAAACAAGATTTACAAAACCATTTTGTTTGCTGTGTGTTGAAGATGTAATAATGAGATAAATATAAAAACATAAAATGGGGTTTCGTTTCATGTATGAGTTAATTTGTTTTGTAGTTGTCGTCATAACCTATGATATTAGGCACGGCTGTTGCTATCTGGACCCAAGTCCGTTCAGCAATTTGTTGCTATCCGGACCTGGGTCCTGCAGCAATATTTTACTATGCGGACCTAGACTAGATCTAGTTCCACTTAGCATTATTTTGTGATACTGTACATATCAATTAGATCTAGATCTAGGCCTATGCGTTTAGAACTACAGAACCAACATTTATATTAGTTAGCAAATGTGAAAAAAAAGTTCCCTGCTATTTTACTTCAAAGAAATTAACTTTCTAAAACTCGAATTGATGATGCCTCATACGTGAGGGTTTTGCTCCCCATTGACCTAGATTCTAGATCTAATTCTTGGTGTGCTGGCCAGTGGCTCTCGTTCTCCCGAAAGCAAGGCCTTGGGTAAACTGTCCCCATTCCGAATTATGCTTTTCATGCGTGTTTTTATGCAGGTCTCGGCCACCCAATGATGCAAACTGTTGTTGAATGGTATGGTACACTTGCCTAGGCCTACCTACTGACCCGTGTACTTTCTGCATTGTGCCTCGGGGCGCCGCTCGTGACCTAATTAAATTTTAGTGCGCCTGTTGGCGTGCGATTAAATGAGAAATTGAAGGAATAATACTAAACAGAATAAATCCATTCATTGCAACAATCTCAAACAAAATATAAAATGTACTGTTATTATTCACGGAAGAAAAAGACTCCGAAACTGTCGAGTCGAGCTATGTCATGTTGAATGCGATTCAGAAGAACATTGTAATCGATACACAAGGCTCAGTTGCCAAACGTAATTTCTTGAACAGACTGACTGATCATGTTTACGGATTCAAAGATAGATTCAAAAGATTATGGGCCTAAATGCTCACAGTTAGGCCTAGCCTACTGCGATTTTTGAAGCAAATCTTTTTGCATGCGGAGCCTGGATGCATGCAGGTCTGATAGGCCTATTGCCAGTGAAGTTCATGGTTTAAATTTCTAAAAATATCTCTCCCCGGGTCCATATAGCCACTCCAATTTGGCACACAAAAGTTCCCCGGAAAAAGTGGTATAGCTACTACTATGACTATTGAGATATAAATTTCTGACAATAAAGAAACAATGTGGGTTACAGATTATGAAAATAGATATATATCTAGATCTAGAGTAATTACTCTCTTCAAAAAGGCAAACCATGTGTTTTTCAAGGCAAGGACAAAGCATGTAGAAGAATTAATAAAATTACGCAACCTATGCATCAAAGAAATCGCATTCTTGCTGATCGGTTTTTCTCCTGTTTGCATTTCTGATTGCTCAAGCCATAAAATGAAAGAAAGATGAAAGACGAATCATTTTAAGAAGAAAGAAATGTGCAAATTTGGGTTCTCATGCTTCTTGCGGGATATCTCTTGACGCACCCACATTTGCGTCAAAGAATTGTTATGACGATACACGCGATGCTCGGTCTCTTTTCTCTTAAATGCCGACAGGGTAGGACTTGTGCTTCTGAACTGTAATTCAACTGTTCTTGTTCTTCAAGTAAACGAAATTTCAGAGTTTTAACTTTCTTAGGTTTTGTACATTACTATTTTTTTGTGTTCTTGTACATCAAATGATGTCGCAACACCCGACTGTGGACGTAAAAAAAGGTGCCAAACACATTGTATCACTTCGGCCTGGACCTTAGAAAATGCGGCTAAATTCAACAAATAAGCTTGAAATGGATCTGAAACTATCATAACACATATTTCGCTGAAAGTTTTTTTAAACATGTATTCGCAGGAGACTAAAGTGTAAACATGACTTTGTAGATCTAAAAAAAATGTAATTCGGGACCATCCTGTTAGTGTTAACCCTGATAAAGTATGAGGAGTTGTGATCTGTAATATTGACCTAGTTTTCAACCGTGCGGTCGAGCAAGCATGAGTGGTGCCTGAGGCAACTAACTATGCAGCTTTATCAATCAATACTTCGCTAATAATAATTGTCGCCAAGAAACAAAATACTGAAATTTCATTGGCTATTATTTATAGTTATTTATAGACATAGTTAAAGGGTACAGCCTCTATTTGAAGACTGTAATTTTCCATTACAGAGAATGAGATTAGAACCCTAAAATTTAGGCCTGCCGCGCTTCCCAGATTGGACCTAAATTTAGGCCTACCCCGCTCTTCCAGTTCTACTCATTTACGGGAAACCTAAACCTAAGCTTAGCACTCTACCAGCTTACGACAAGGCGATAGTGATCTATTAGTATACATGGCAAGCCCAATCAAATTGCAGGGCATGGCATAAGAATTAATGTTACTGGCATGCTGTTATTCACATGTAATATACAGAAATGGCACCCACTTAAACAGCTAACTTCAACATTGATGCAAATAAAAATTGATTCTAAAAAGTAACAAAACTGAATTTTAGTCTAAAAGCTTTATTACCTGGCAAGATTCAAATTCTCTAGGTCACAGATTACTGGATACAAAACAAAAAGTGACGACCAGTTCTCGGATTTTTATCATAATGCATAGTGAACAAATGCGAGGTCTTAATAAAATACGAAGTTGTTGGTATAAAAATAAATTGAATTCAGAATTTTTTATACAGACCATAGATCTCTATTAAAGATAAAATTTACATTTAGAATCTAGATCAATAGTGTTCTCATTTATATCAATAATGAAATTATAGTCTCTAAAGTCAGTGGTTTTTAGAAATTTGACACTGTAAAGTGCAATACACTCAACTGGTGAACTTTTTACTTTGGTAGTATTGTTTATTTTATCCGCAACCTTACTATGTTTTTTATACGTTTTGATAACCAATCAACCTGTTAGACTAAGTTATTATTTATTCTTTGTAGATCTTATTTTTTGTGTGGGGGGTTTCCTCTTCCGTTTGTCTTTTGCATACATTGCATTATTAATTTTATTATTTATAATATGCTCTATAGTATGTATTTCTACCTTATGACTGGTTCTATGTTGTTGTTTTTTTATCTTTTTAGGTGGAAAAAAGACAAAGTGATCCAGTACACTCATTTGTAACATCATGAGGAAAAAGTGAAGCTCAAAGATTCAGAGTCCAGCAAGAAAAATGTATTAAGAAAAAAGAAAGGAAACAAACAGACTACATTATTCTAATTTTTTCAACATGTATAGAAACAGTTTTATCATTTTACCTCTGCTGCTTTTAGTAGCTCATTTATCACACATTGCTGAATGTTCAGAAATACACAATGCTGATCAGCTCAAATTAGCTGAGGTTCATGGCGTAGCATGGTCATCTCGGCATGTGTTACGAGTAGAAGATGTCAAAGAGGCTGCAGATAACGCAGCCAAACAAGATCCAGCGAATGCAAATTCAAAAGTTCAGGTAAGTTAGATTTTTTATTTTTTCCAAAAATTTTTAAAATACGTTATTATACAATACTAAAAAGATTTAGTCACTTTTTTGGAGCTTCTCCACAAGTGTGTCAGAACGGCAAATCATGTAGTCTGTATAATAAATTTTGTCATTGTTTTCGTGTGTCAGGTTTTTATGTTTGTTTGGGTTTTTTTGTCTGCTCTGTTTACAAAACGAAAAAGCATGCAGTCCAAAATATTAGAACTGAAGTCAGCTGTGTACTCACTGTATTTGTTTCTGTGAATAGTTATAATGAAAACTTATAGTTATCCACCCAAATTAGTTCAGCTTTTTATCAGCTTCATTAATCATTGATCGATTCATCAAGCAGTTCTTGATAATAACATATTTGTTTATTCCCTTTTAAGCAGAAAAATCACTTCCTCGGGTTAATCAGTTTTGTTTATTTTAGTTATTCGTCAGTAGCAAATATAATATGTGTCACTTTTATTTTACTTGTAACCCTTTATAAGCAAAATGCTTGCCACTAAAGGTAAAAGAAAGGAGACATGCTGAAGTAAATATAGTTTGTTTTGTAATCAAAAAGCTTTTTTTGTACTTGCCATTAAGAGGTGTATGCTCTTAATCATTTGAGTAGAAGTACCAGTAATATAATACCTTTCATTTTTGTATAGATGTCTTTGAGTTCAATGAACAACCATGACAGAGTTATTAAGGAAACAAAACATTAAGATCAGATTTGATCAGGAAAATTAGTTAGTTTTTTTTTTTAACAATGTAAAAGTAATGTTTGAATCTTCTCAAGAAAATTTACCCAAGTAAATCATCTGTTGCGCTTCACGCTACCAAAATGGGATAAGCTCCGGCTCTATGGGCCTTAAAGGAACTTTACTTAAATAGAGGTTGAGAGTGTCTGATTGTGTTACATACTACTTTATCCTATAATTGAAAAATAATAAATAGAGTTAACAGCATTTGTCCATAGCCAGTATAAAAGTGGGTTTTTTTTAAATCTTACCCTTAATACCGATGAAGGCTTTGTTTTTTCTCTGAAAAGAAATCTTGCAAAAAAGTGGAGTACAATTAAGTGGATTTCATGTATGCTGTTACCGTAGAAAGTAACAGATGCTGCTTTTTTGTTGCAGAAGACAAAGCTGTGTAGCAGAAAATAGAAAGCTCTAAGAAATAAATATGGCTAGAATACACATTTTCCTTCGGAGGTTCTGTTTTTAAGGAAGCTGTTGCTTCAATAATTTATCTTCTATACAGTCATTTTTAATGTGAAACAAAATTTTTTATTTTGACTGCAAAGTTATTGGAAACTGGTGGAAGATGTACAATTACTATTTCTTGTGTCTATTAGACATGGACTCAATGAGTTTGTTCCATTATTACTGTGATTATACAGCATGTGACAAAATGGTGTGTGCAGTGAAATGTAATTCATTTGTTGGTATTATAAACATGCAGTACATTATCAAAGTCAAATTACTTTTATTTTTTGAACCCACTCTCGTTCTCAAACAGAACAAAAATATTTGCTGTGATTTATTATACAGACTAGATAATTCCTATTCGCATTCCAAAGTAAAAAGTTATCTTAAAATAAGACTCAAGAAATTGCTATCAGTCTACATTACGAGTACATATGTACATTGTACTATGGCTTTCAAAAATGAAAACTCAACATTTTGAAAAATCATATGAATATTTAAGTACATGTACTTCTCAGCTGTATTTTTTATTTATTTATTTTAATAAACATTATTTTCCTCTTTATATGACAGTCTTTTAAATCAACAGACATGTTTCTATGGGCTAATGGTTTTTCACTGTTCTGCTTTGAAATCGCTTTCTGAACACTTCTCACCACATTTCCAGAGCAAAGACTCTGTTCAGGACTCGAATGGAGAGGTCACCATTACAAAGGAAAAGGAAGGAAAGCTTGGCTTCTACCATGCTTTCATTGCTTCACTTGCCGTCATCATTGTCTCAGAACTGGGGGATAAAACGTTCTTTATTGCTGCAATCATGGCCATGACACATTCCAGAGTGACTGTGCTTTTGGGGGCCCTCACTGCATTGTTTGTCATGACATTTTTGTCAGGTAGGTTCAGATCAAAGAGGTTGTGGAGAAAAACACTGTGTATTTACGTTAGTCTTTGCACTGTTTTAACCAAAACACCATCATATATATATATAATTTCTGAGTGCTCCAAGTTTGAGTATGATATGATTTCTCTTGTTCATGGAACTTTAATCAAATATTATCTTCACTTATAACAATACTTTGTGAAATAGAATTATATGTAAAAAAAAATCATTCTTACTGCTGAGCATGTGAGTAATTAAAGCTGGAAACGTGATATGAAATTGAAAAAAATTATCCATGAAACTCAAAAGGCAACAGCTGCAAACAGGGGCTAAAACAACAAGGGAAGAGGGCCACATCTGTATAAAGCCTGTGGATGGTGTTCAGATCAGTGACATTTTATCAGACTTGTAATGCTCAGGCTGTAACTGCTTTTTAATGGGATATTTTTTAATGCCTAGATATGTTTGTTCTGCACAGATTGATTTAGTTGTATAAATGGTCCTTCTTGACTGAAAATTTACTAAGTGAGTATGGGCAATACCATGCTGGCCTCAACCTACTTATACCTGTCTTAAAGTGGGAGCTTCATAAAACATTGGAAATAAGATAAAAAAAATCTCATGCTAATTATTTTAGAAACATGCAAATTTTAAACCAAATGTCTCCAAGAAGCAAATTATATTTTTCGGTATCACATTGTCCTACATGTTAAAAAAAACGTATCACAGTTATTCTTTATATTTATCATCTTTTTCCAATTCCACAGCACTTGTCGGATATGCGACAACTGTCATTCCAAGAGCTTTCACATTCTATGTCTCTTCTGGCCTTTTTGCTGTGTTTGGTATCAAAATGTTACGAGAAGGTAAGTAGCTATGATATTCACATTATAGGCATTCATATGTTTACTTGAATTGGCATGTAAGTTTTACTTTGTGTTGCGGAGTGAATTTTATTATAATGAATAATAAAGTAATCTTTTGAAGATTATTACTGATTTCCTCTATAAGATTGCTAATCTTATTTTGAAAAGTGTATTAGTCATTTTTTTTTATAGATATCTGGTTCAGAAATTGAAAATGAAAATTCGTTTTTGATGCTGAAAAGGGCAGGTTCATTTGATATGAACAGGGATTGTCAAGTTGCGTTCCTTTTGTAAGTTGTTATTGTCAGCTTTTTTAAAGCAATTGAATCAGTGAACAAAGCTCTTGTGCCGTATTTATAGTATTATTAGTATGCATACCATTGTAAGAGCACTGTAACATAGATCAGTTTCTTTCAAAATTAATCGAAATTTCATGCAAACGGTCCTTTTTTTTTTGTAATATCTGTGAAAGCGTGGATGATGCATTAAATTGAACACTATAGACTATATAGAATCTATATTCCTTTCAGTATTTTTTTTTTTTTTTCACCTAAAAAAATTTCTTCATCTTCCCTGCCAGGCTGGATCATGTCCCCAGATGAGGGTCGTGAGGAATATGAGGAAGTTCAAGCAGATCTCAAGAAGAGAGAGGATGAGGTAAGGTGGACTGACAGTCATACAATTTACTCTTTGGTATAAAATAATTTCCTGCTGTGTAATAGTGCTGGAAAATGCATTTACAAAAATATAAGTAATTTAAATAGTGGTATAAGTATAAGGCGAAATTTCTCAAATTCCACCATATTTGAGAAACACGTTTTCAGTAAAGTAAAGCTCCTTCAAGGCCTATAAAGCTCATACAACTGCTGCTTATCCTGGTTTCAGTATTGAGAAACGGATTAGATGATTTTTACATCATCTTCTAGTCTTTTATAGGTTTTCTGCCCAGGCAGACTATAATACCGATACTCAATTCACACCTGAGTTATCATCATTGCCCCTTGCCCTTATCAGGGTATACGCCACACACACTGGATTTCCACTTCCTTCTGTCCCAGGGATAACATTGCCAGTTCTGACCGTGTTTGTCCTGTTCCTTCTTTGTCTCTCTCCACACATCTTCTCCATGTTTCCCTTGGCCTTCCCCGTTTTGGGGTTACTTGGGGGTTCCACTGCAGTGCCTATCTGGTGATGGTCTGTGATGGCTTTACTTCTCGTCAAATTATTATTGCATCCATCTTTCACTTACTCATGAAGACAAAGAACTCTGAACTGGCTCAGTCAAGATTTGAACCCTGAAACTTGATTGCAAGTCTGACAAACAAACCACTTGACCATTGATAGCATGATACTGTTTATTTCTATCAGCTATGATTCTTTTTTTTTATTCAAGTCAGAAACTGTGCCTCTTGATTTTTCTCTATGATTTAGAGATTCATCGTCTTGGCAAATAAGCTTCTTGAATAATCTTTTCAAAAGACTGATTGTAAAGTTCTGAGCCAATGTGTATCATATTACACAAGCAAAATAAGTATTATTTTAGAAATGAAAGCCATGAGTATTTAGCTGAATTGAACAACATAAACCGGCATTCCTTTATTCAACATGAAGTTCCAATTTGTCATAAAGATAGGGTAAATAAGTTATATATAATGCACGATAGAAATATACTGTTGTACCATATATAATGTGAACAGCTATATCGGTCTTCTTGCTATTAATCTTTAAGATTCTGGCTATGGAACAAGAAATTCAGGTTTGCTGTGGGACAATACGTTTTAATTTCTTTTTGCATTCCTCTCTTTAAAAACATGTTGTCATATTAGTTCTTGTTCATATAATTTTAGTTGAGTTTTGTTCCTTTAAATGTAATTTGAAATAATCTTCTCTTCTTTTTTCTTTTTTTTTTTTAAACATCTAAACAACCAAGGTTTTTGGATAAGGAATTAATTTTAATTGTCTATTCGCTATCTATGAAAGAGATAGAAACATTGTTCTACCTCATTCCATGTAATTACCATGAAAATAGAGTACCTGAAAATTTATCTTGCTTTCTTTTAGTTTTGCACTATGATAAAACATAATACTAACTCTCTGATTGCTTGCATTATGAGAGACACTATTTGTTTCAATATGGGCAAAAAGTGTATATCACATGTATTCACTTATAATTTTCTGTCCGACATCAGACCTGACAACAACAGGACTGGAAAACCAACGCTAAAGAAACAAATCAAGTCTAGTCAAGCCATAATTTTCTATGTCTGCGATATTAGGCCCGCAAGCATCCAGGACCAGAAAACTGACGTTAAATATTCCAACAAAGAAGAAGAAATTTTCTATCCATCAACAATATCAGACCTGACAGAAACAGGACTGGAAAATTGACATTAAATAACCTGATCAAGATCAGGATCCATTTTATATGACCAACTTTTTCAAATCAATGCTTAAGAAATGGGTTTGCTTTTTTTAAGTACTTAATAAATTGTTCAGTACACATACTTTAGATGAGTATACAAAAGTAAGTACCCTGCAAAGAAAAACTAGATTTTATACTTGTTTTATCAGAGCTTTTTTTTTTTTTTGCTTTATCCTCTATACTTTTTGCTTTATGCAATATTATTTTACATATTTTCAGTGATTTCATTGCTTTTAGATTGCAATTTCACTGTGTAAACACTGTCAGTTTTTTTTTTATCAAAATTACTTTGAAGTCTTCTTTGAGTAAGAATTACACAATAAATTCTCATATTTCCTCTTTTCTTGAAATGTCATATCATAGACAACATAGATCTAGTAGTAATTAAAAGAAATTGTAACAGATTTGTCATATTTACAAAAAAAGAAACAAAAAAATGATGGACTTAAAAGGACAACAGTAGAAAAACACAATGACAAGATGTCTTTAACAGGTAATTTAGTATGTGAGACATGTTCAATATTTGAGTTCCTAGTACATTTAATTTACCTGGGATACACAGTTCCGAGCCTGTGCGAAATATTTATTATTCCTCAAAGACATCTGTCAACTTCTAGCAAATGTTAGGCACTTTATTTTTTTAAATTATAATCATGGAAAATTGATTGATTCATTAATAGTTTTGTAGATTAAGAACCCTGAATGTGGAACAATAAGATTCATGTTGGCTTTGTGTTAGCATGATTGCCACTGAACACTGGAACACCCAGTGAAATAGTTCTTCCCTATGAGTTGTCCTGACAGTGGATCAATCCTGGCTTCTTTTTTATTCACCAACCTCCAGTAGAAGATTTATGAATTCAGGTTCATATTTTGAAAGGAACACATACTCCATAAAAACATTTTATTCAAAGAATTGATCACCTATGAAGAGACATCTTTATCAAATATTTTTTTTAATATTTGCATTTTTTCGTATTCCGCAGATTGAAAGACAGAACGCACCTGTGCAGGATGTTGAAACTGGAATAATAAGAACACCTGGAAGAAGATTTCTAACCGGAATACTCTCCACAGTTTTCCTTCAAGCCTTAACTTTAACGTTTTTAGCAGAATGGGGAGACCGCTCTCAAATTGCTACCATCATACTCGGAGCAAGAGAGGTCAGTACATATTTGAAGAGTTAAGAGTGACAGAAATAAGAATGATATGTATTATTGTGATTTATAGCATTGTCTTATAAGCTTAATTAAAGTTATTGATATTAAATAAATATAAAGAATTTCAGAAACGATTCAATTGTCGCCTATTGGAGTTTTCTCTCGGGTGTTTGTCGATCTTAGGTTTTTTGAAAGTTTATCCAATTCTTCTTTGAAATATTTAACTCTATGTTGATCTTGTGATACAGCCAGTTGCATAGGCTTTCTGAAAACTTGCGATTTAATTGTTTCAGAAGAGTGCAGGTATAAGTTTAAATGATTTGAGTTTTCACTTTCAAGCATTGTTGCATTTCAGCTTTTAAATCTTTTAAATTAAAAAAGGAAGATTTGACTATCAGCAATTAATTTGTATGTTTATTTCATCAGGAAGTGTTTGGGGTTTTGATTGGAGGATGTTTGGGTCATGCACTTTGCACTGGGCTGGCTGTCTTAGGAGGGAGGTTCGTCGCCAATCACATATCTGTGCGAACAGGTAAGTTTCGTTCATATTCTACTTGTATTATGTGTGAGAGCTCAGCAAGGCAACTTCCTTATGACTTTCATTTATGAAATATTATACAGTAAATGCTTCACTAGGGTGATCCAATCTTGGGGGTAAAAAGATTGCTAACTTTTGTGATTTGTTATGAGAATATCTTTTGTATATTGTAATATTTTCATGATGTTCTCATATATCTTTTTAATTTTTTTCTCCTCATTTTTCATCATATTGACTATCTCTGGAAGCATGAGACTAACCATTGCCTCAGCCAAAATCTTCTTATTGAAATGAAGTTGAAAGCTATAGGTATAGGTAGCCTCAGCAGGCTATGATTGTTTCTGTGGTAAATCTTTAAATGAAAATATCCATTTCCATTCTTAGGGTTATAGAGTAAGCAGCATTTTGGGACATTAAATGTAAACATTCGTGAAATACAGCAGTAAGTGACGATATGTGATAGGAAAGGATGATGGAAGTATCTATTACGTAGCAATTAGAATAATTATGTTATTAGATCATGAATCATTTTTTAACTTTTGTTTTGTTTCAGTGACCCTGATTGGAGGAGTAGTTTTCATCATATTCGCCCTGTCTGCATTATGGTTTGGTCCGGATGCATAAATAAATACTCATGCATTTGTCTGTCTGTTACCTATAAATCAAAGCCTGTGTACGTGTAACTTATGGACTTACATGTGAATATGTTTTAGATGAATCATGATTTCTGTTATTGTAGGTGGGGGTTTGTTGTTTGTTTTTAGAATACTGTGGAAAGTTGTTTTCGATAGCAAATATTTTTGTTAATGTTTTAAAATTTAATCCCATAAAGAAAAGTATGGTCTTCTACATACACGAGTCAAGAGAGGCTATGGCAGCATTGATGAGTCCAAAAGCTGAATAATAAAGAGAGGTGAAATAAAGCTTAGGAATATTAAGTTCAAAGTTCCTTTGTTAAATCCTTTCACTGCTCCTTATTTTGCCAGTTGGCTTGCATCAAGGCATTTGTTTCTAATGCCACTACTATTGATGGTGATGTGAAGTTTTCGCTGATTGATTTTGAGAGTAAAGTTGACAACAAATGTTATTCAGTTCTTAGGATAGATTAGTTTAAAATTGCCAGCAAATGCTATATTGTTCCTATGATAGTTGTTAAGAAGTGGGAAGAAAATTATGTGGATTGAAGATAATATTGTAACCCCTACATAAATAGGCTGACTACACACATCCTCATGCTGGTGAGGGGATAGTTACAAATTGATATACTTGGCTGATGTATGTCAAAGCCAGTTTTATGTAGATCTCTCAGTTTTATTTAGTTGCACATTTTTTGCAAAGCATTATCCTTGAAAATTGATTATTGCTTTTAAGGAGACAATCTGTTTTTGAAATGGGAATATGTGATGTTCATAAATAACTCATTTGGGGTTGTTGGGTGAGGCTGAGCCAACTCTTAAAATTGGGTTGGAAATTATTTAAAAAATGATTGCCTGAAGAGCAACTCGAATGCCTATTGATTGTTCATGTTTAATTATGAAGTGTATTAGTTTTTTTCTTACCTCATTCATTTCCATGGCTTGGAGAATCACTATTGTGCACCATATCATTTCTGGGGATCTCATGATGATTGGTAATGTTTTGGTTGCTTTCATACTCATCACCATTTTTAAGTTCTTGATCTAATGAATTAAAAAGTCAGAAATGGGGAGGGGTGTATTGAGTTCCCTATGAAAATCGGATCAACGCAAGCTAAACAGCACATGCAAAGCTTTATTTTTGTGGACAATTTTTATTCAAATAAAACATCTAAGAAGAGGTAAAGGTAACACTGTATTTGTTTTCTTAGACATTGTAATAAGTAAAAGTTTGAAAGTAACCTAGTGTATTCTTGCATGAAATGTGTTTAATCTTCAAGTATGATTTTTGTTTCTGGCAAAGGGCCAAAAGTGTTGCTTTTTAAAGTAAAAGAGTACCATGAGACTTACTGCTTGTGTGTTACTTATACATGTTGTCAATATGATGGAATTGGTATTGTGATAAAGAAAAAGCTTTTTCTAGAAAAAAAACAAAAACATTCCTTTTCATTGCCTGTCATGAAATCCTGGTGATGAAGACTGAACAGGAAACGGGCTATAATTTTCAGTTCATGTATGTCTGAAGTCATGGATGCAAGTATGCCACGTCAAAAAAAATCAAACGAATTGGGCGCACAAGTGGCTGGTCGTTAACTCTGGTTTGTTTTCACCTGTTGCTAGAAACTTGGAATTGAAAAGCAGTTTTATAAACTGCAGTGTTAAAATGGAAGGTTTTAACCCATAATAAGTACTTCTTTCTGTCGCTATTCTTGTCTCAGCATTTTGGTTCCGTTGAAAAAAAGAATAAAGCAATGAATCAAAAAGTTCTTATAGTGTGTAAAAGGTTTTTCATAAAGATAAATTGAGTAGGGATGGGTAGGCCACACTGTAGAGAAGCCTACCTCCAACATCACAAGGCAAGCCCTGGAATGGAACTCACAGAGTCAAGGAAAAGTGGGAAGATCCAAGGTGACATGGTGTAAAAGCACCGAGACTGAGCTGAAAATGTCCAAGATGACATGGGCTCATCTGAAAGGTCTCTCCCAGAACCAAGCACACTGAAGGAGCATTTTTTGTAAAGTGCTTAGTATTTCATATTTACCAACCTAAAACTCGTGTTTATCCAAAAGATGCCACCTTTTTATAGGAAATCTGTAGATTTAATTTTGTATCTGCAGTAGTCACTGGCCAATGAGAATAGAAATTGTGTTCAGTATCAACCTGTCGTGAGTTAAAGATTAAAGAGATTAATTTTGGACTGAGTCAGACAGGATATTCATGGAATCTACTCTTGTCTTGTTTTGTTTTACCCATTTGGAAAAAACACACTGATGCAAACTCAGTCAATTCACTATCAAATTGTTTAAATTCATTGTAATAAACTATTATCTGTAGGATGATGCTTTTTGTCTTTTAGTGTTGAAACATTATTTTTCATAAATAAACGGTATACTATTGTTTTTGTATTTATTTCATCAAAGTGACATGTCCACAATGCATATACTGTATTTTTTGTTTATCAAATTTTAATGTGTTATTCATGATTCATGTCATGGACAGACTTATCGTGTGTATAGGTATGGAAAAATTCTTTCCATTTTTCATCCTGTCCTGACGAAAGTGAGATACATTAGACCACAAAAGATTAACTTGAAAGGATCAGAATCTTTTTGTAATGTCAGTTTTTCTCAAAATTGTCTTTACTTTAACTCACTGAGGCCTAAACTTATAGTTCGCTAGAGGCCTCACTTTAGACTGACCAAGTATATTTGATGTTAGGCTAGTTTAACGTTAAACAGTCGCCTGAGTAGTCATATTGCTTAAGTGTTTGGTGTCCACTTAGGAATATCATGAGAACATTAAAAAGTAAGTTACAGGCCCAAAGAGCTGAAACTTATCCTAGTTTCAATACATGAAGTGAAACAGATGATATTAGATGATCTCCTTGTGAGGACACTCATCTGTTTGTTTTTATTTCTCGAGAAGAAAATCCTTGTAGGCCTACACATTCTCATGTGGGTGGGTAGAGAGAAATTATGTGAAGTGTCTTTCCAACGAATACAACACTGGGGCCAAATTCAAACCTACAATTTTCCAATTAAAGGTCAGTCAGCCTATCCATTTGGTCATGATTTCACAGCTTGAGAGTGTACCGTAGCACAATACTATGCACACTTCTGAAAGAGCTAAATCATTTCTTTAGAGCCCGGTGGTAATTAATGAGTAAGCAGGCACAAAATTAGCAATGCAACGCATCTGTCACAGAAGTAAAATCTTTCTTTTGTCATTCATTTCCTCTGTTCAATAGGAGTGATACAGCTGGAAGAGTAATTAATGCTAAAATTATGTGTGGACAGTTTTGTTTTCATTCTTATCCTAGCTGCTTCCTTGTGTGTGTGTGAAAGAGCATAGATGAGAGTGAGTGTGTGAATGACTATATAACAGTATGCCAAAAATTGAATCATCTTCACTATAAATATCAATGATGTCTTTATAATAATGAACAGATGATGCATACTCTTGTTATTGTTATGTGTGAACTCGTTCTTTGGCTGGTATATTGAATGTGAAATCATATTGAAATGCTGTATGCTTGAGAGTGATTTCTATTTAAACATGTTAGCTTTCTTAGTCTTAGTTGTCTAACTGATTTATGTAGATTCTAATTTTATCTTCATCAACTGAAGTGACATTATTAACTGATAAAATCTGTTTTGAATATCATGAGATGAATGTTTTTTTGTTTTTTTTGTGAATACCACATGCATAATGATGACATTATGTTTTGTTGATAGAGTGTGTTTATTTTACTTTATGTTGCATCATCTGTGAAATGTTATTTATTTTATGTCAGACAATACTTTAGAGAACATATGAGAGGTGAACTGTTTGGGGATTTATATTATTGATTTTTTTTTTTTGTATATGTATGTTCATTTGATGTGAATATTGTTATATTTATAGTGCAAAGGGGATCTCAAAATGAAAATTCATGAAAGGAGGATTTTTAGAATGAGAATTATTCTATAGAATTCAATATCTCAAGTGATCAGTAACAGGAAGTGGAATTCAGATTGGTATCCTGCTAAAAATAAAATTTAGATATTTTAAAAGCGTTAAAAAGAATCTCTTACCAAATTCAGTGTGTTATATCATTGCTGCTGTGTCTCACACTGCTTATATAGATCACCATGAGCCATCATTTTCTTCAAAGTAGACTTTGTCTTATATCTATTTCTTTGCTACTAATAGTAGAAGGGTTCTCACAAAAATAACAACAGCTTTTTCCTAGGGAAAAGAAGATCTTTTTTTTTCTCCCAGGCTTTATGTAAATATCTGAAGGTTCAGTTTAGATCTTAGTTGTTTGTGAATTTTCAAAATAAAAGAGACAATGAAGAAAACTGGAACAAATTGATTTTTTTTTTCGATAATATAGATCTAGTCATTTTTACAGAAGTACAATACTACATGAGGTTCTAAATGTATTTCAGGATACAAGAGCTTGCTGGCCTGTTAGATCAGTCTTTTTTCACTGTGTCTGCAGAATCGTTGATATTTCTTATCAGACCAGAACAAATTGGACTGGATAGCTTTATGAGTTTTTAAAGAAATGTTTCAATTCTAAATACATCAAAAACAGAAGCTCTTTTCACCTGCACAAAATCAAAACTAACTTTCAATTTTTTTTTCCTTACTTAGAACTAGATTTTTGGTGATGCAAATTTGAATTGAGTCCAAACATCAGTAATATGATGTCACAGTCTCATTTTTTTTCGCTGGACAATTTTGTAAATTGTTTTGTTTTGTTTTGGTTATTTGCATATATAAAGTTTTTTAAAAAAAAAAAAGATGTACATTTTCCTGTGTTTTGGGTTTAAGCGTGTTCATTAGTGTGACAAAATTTTCCTTCCTTCCTTCACTAGTAGGCTTTAACAGTCAGGGTCTCCACTTCCATGACGTGTCCCCTGCAGGTCACATGATATTGTACATGAAATAAATGTAGATGTTACTTGTTTGTTTCTCCAATGTGTGAATACAACCACCAAAAAAAACAACTTTTCATACTTTTTCTACATTTACTAAATGTCCTCTCATTGTGTGAAGTCGCAAACACGACCAAATGCTTCCCTGCAGCTTTCATTCACTTCTTGCAACTATCCCTCATTGTGTGCTTCAATAAGTCAACAGTTCTGTTTCTTTGCTTCTGACCACCATCCACTTGTACAGCAATTTTATCAAATGCTCCATAAGTGATAGCAACTTAGAGCAACAATTTGTGTTCTCGCTTAAATTCTACACTTGGCTTCGTTGCATTTTATTTTTTCCGTCTTTAAAACACTGTAGTCTGATTTGGAAATAAATGTAGTCTGGAGAACAATTCGTAGCATTGACACTTATTGAAGTATCCATGGGGCATTGCCCAAAAGAATTTTGAAAGACTGTTGGTTGTGTGAAAGTGACATGAGGATACAAAGTGATCGGGGATGATGGCTGAAAAACATAAAAGTGTATGAGCAGACTGAATAGGGTTCACGTTGACAGTGGCAGGGGAGGAAGAATGTAGCCCCTCTTCCTAAATCTTTTGGGCCATTTGCTAATGGCAGTTTTCCATCATCTTCAGGGCAGAGGATGTGGTACTTGTGGTGGCTCTACCCTACTGAGGCTCAAAGGTAAGGATTGACGAGGTTTTGAGTAGATTATGAAATCTCCTTTGAGCGTGCTCACCTAACACCGTAAAGGCGGCCACAGACGCAGTCCTATAGTGATTTTTTAACACACAAAAGCCTCGCCTCAGGTGTGGAGAATACAGTACTGGCCTCCACAATGGCGGTGGATGTACAAAGTGTTGCATGTGGGCTCATTGTCTATTTTTTTTTTAAATTGAACTTCGCACCATCATGTGTTTGGTATCAAAGTACTGTAATGACAAATTTGATGCTGAACACAAACATTAAGTCAAAAAAAAAAATTTTGGAAAAAAGGTTGTTTTTTTTACTCCACACCCCCTGCGGCCTGACAGTAAATTTTATGGCGCTGCCTAAAAATCTGCCCTGAGACCCCACCTCAGGAAATTGCCCACACACATTCAGTTTTTCATATGTTTTGGAGATTTGAGGTGGGACCTCGGGTCAGGACTGAGCGTATGTGGGCCACTTCAGGCCTTCTCACCTTGCAATCCACACACATGTATTAATAGTGTTTTACTCTTTCATTTTTGTCTCTGTGAAAACAGGGGAAAAAAAAATTCTAAGCAACACTAACTATTGATCTATGTTGTCTGGAACTCGCTCTTTCCCCAAATCATCATAAACCTGCACATGCAACTCACTAGGACTAGGAGTGACAACAGACATGCCACCCCATTTGAGGCTTGGAGTAATCACGAGCTGAACTCACAGTAAAATGAGGACCCAAAAGAGTAATGTTACCGCATACAAGGATAACGCCAGAGAACAAAGAACACAAAGACAATTATATGTAAAAGCATATATATCTTGCATCCTCGCCGTAATTTGGCCGCAACTGCCCGTAAACCCTGAAAACTCCCCGTAATTTCTTACGGTGTGCCCATAGAATTGGCATGTCTGTGACAACATGCCTTGCACACCCCCAGTTCCAATCTGCTTTGAGCCTTCTACTGCTTAATGACTGAATGGAAATCAATACTTATCTTAACATTAAATAATATATTATGTAATAGTTGTGCATTATGGAGATCCAGGACCCAGACTACTTCAGAAACATCAAGACTCAATTTGTGGATCCCAGAATACTGCCATGAAGCGTTGCAGGCATACAACAAAAGTAGGAAGAAAAATGGAACAGAACAGAAATCCTTTCCGTAACATGGAATTAAGGTGCCGCAGTTGCCGAACGGTCAGCATCGATCTCTCACTCTTAGCGTCCTGGGTTCAAATCCTGACAGCAACCATATACAATGTAATGTCCTTGGGACAGACATTTTACACCATTTTTTCTTTCCCCACACACATGTGAATTGGGTGCCAGCATATCCTGCTGATGAGGTAAACTTATAAAAAATAGTACATGTACTGTTCTGTCTAGATGGTCTTTCAATACTTTCATCAAGAATAAATCAAAATGAACTAAAGTTTTTAGTCAAGAAGTGAAAGCAACTCAATTGTAACAGAACATGAAATTTTTATTTTTTGCTTTAAATGCAGTCACTCATTCTGTAGCAGTACTTCCAAATCAAAGATGAGGATACTAAGTTTAATAAAAGTAACCATGGAAAAAATCTCAATTGGCTTTTGTTCATAAAATTAAAAGCCAACAACAATACAATATAATGTATCCTCAAGAGCTAAAATGGAAAAGAAACGAGCAAATATAATAATTAGAAATAATGAAAACAGAAACTGATTTGGCTGTTCAAATTCTTTTCAAACTTACAAAACAGCTAAAGGCAGTAGTTCTCAGCACACTGCATAATGACAGAATGTTCTTAATCAAATGCACAACACATCAATCTGGATGATGCCTCAAAGTCATACCCTGCAGTCATTCACAGCACTTGATAACCAAGGGTGAGTTTCACTATTTGAATTCCCGTGGATTCAGTATCGGTTCTATTTTAAGACTATTTTAAGTCCTGTGGAACTTGAATCATAAACTCTGGAACTGAATACCAAATGCTATCAAGCTTGGGCTGTCTTGATTTAATCTATAAATACATCATGTGTTCTACCAATGAACTGTCTTACAGAGGCCCAAGTGTAAAAAGTAGGGGGGAAATTTTACTTACAGGTTTACATTTTATATGTTCAACACAGGTTTCAACCCTGGTTAAAATTCTTCAGAAATTTGTTTCTATTTCTATGTTAAATGTGCTTTCATAACTGACTTCCTTCAGTCACCATGAGACCGGTCCCACAGCCAGTTATCATTATCAGCCACACGTTATCATTATGCTCATGTGATTCAAACATTATAAAGTAAAAACCTTATCATACATTTGAATTATAACGTGAGAGCTGCATAAACCATCTATTTTTTAAAAAATTAAGGTCGTCCAAAAAACTTCAAAATAACTTTAATTGTCTCAAAGTGCACCTGTTACATCCACTGACAGATCTCTGCTTTGCTCAAAATGTGGCAAAAGAAAGTGATGATGAAAAACAGTGATTAGTTTGAATGTTCAGCATCATACAAAACAATGTTTATATACAGCTTTTTAAATAATTCGTAAGGATGAAGCATGAAAGCAATACACAAGTGTATAAATAATGCCTATACCATTAGTATCTCCACAGAGGGTGAATATGTTCAGTTATTCTTATACCAATATAATTTTAAGTTCATTACATGATAGTAACATGTAGTAGTTGCATCAGACTACCAGCTTACCAACAATAGGCATTTCTTCGATCACGGATCAGACTAGTAAACTGTTCACCAACAAGCAAGGAGAGAGCGAGATTGCTCCTACTCTTTTTTTCTTTTCTTGCAGCATAGGGCCAGACTAGCAAAGTTTTACCAGAAAGCAATGAATAGAAAAATACTAAATCTATTCTTTTTGCATATGTTGCACACTGAATAGCGTTTTTTTTTTAATTAAAATGGTTCTGCCTTTTTTTTGTTCAAAAACATTTCCCACACATCATTTTATTTCAAAATTTCTTACAAAAACGCTTAACACCTGTAACTTTTGTAATGCGCAAGTTATAACTATTGAGATTATATTCTAGATTGGCAGATGTCAAATTACAATTGTCCTTATCCAAGACGGATTAAAGTCTCAACTGTAAAGTCATACTTGTAAATGAGTTGAAACTTTTAAAATTTAGTAAGACTTAAATCATAGACATGATGATCTGCAAAAACATGAGACATGGACACAACACTAAAAGTATTACAATTTGAACTATTTTGTGTAGGAATCCAAAACTAGTTCTAAACATTGACCACAACATTCAGTGTTGATGGAACACATATTTACATTAAGCCTTTGCTTCATACTCTCAATGGCTTTGCTAATATTGTGATTGTACTTCTTTTCAGAGAAAATTAAAATTTAAAAAAAAACGATCCAACAACAAAATAGAGCATGAAAAAGAATAAATAAGAAGGCATTGCAATGTTTCAACACAAGCAATTTACAATAATTACTGATGATGTTTTAGGACTTGTACTTCCTGGCACGAGATAAATTGTTTTTGTTTTGTTTTTTACTGTACTCACTATTCTTTCACTTTTATTTTCTGCTTCTTCTTTTTATATTTCTTTAATTGCTTATGTACTATTTGTGTCAGGCATTTATTCTCCCATGTCTGTTTTATTTTATGAATATCGTTATACTTTTCATGAGCACAAAATTCAGATTGTAATTAAAAACAAAAGACAGATTACTATTTTGCCCAGTCTAGTGACTGTTTTATAATGGATAATTGAAAAAAACCAGTTGAGGTGTCCAGTGTTTTTCTACAGAACCTTTCAGTGCTCACAAATGCTCACTTCAATTTAAACGCAATGTGATTAATTTGTGTTGTTAATTCAATTACCCTCAATTCATGGAGAAAATTGTCATGAGCTAGGCACCAATACGTTCAACAAAGCAACACCATAACATGGCATTATAATTATAGGTTTAATTGTCACCCAAAATCAGCTGGTTTCATAATAGTTCTCTTGAGAAAACTCTTGCGTAATATCCTTTATAAATTTTGACAAAATATGTTAAATCTGCTAATTTCTCTGGTCTGGCTAAAGATAAAATATGGCGAGCAGATTTTTTTGAAGAGGGAAGTGGGAGAAAAATGTTCTGGTGCCTTCATCTGAATTACCAATAGGCAATTTTAATCTCACATATTCAATTCCCCAAACAATGGGGATTAACAACATCACACATTATTACTGAAATAGTCAAATCACATTTGATGAAGCTGATGTCAGGATAACATTGCTTCCACCTATAACAAGATAAAGTTTATGTAGTGTACAAATCAAGCCTTGGGATTCGATTCAAATTAACCGTGGACAACTGAGAAGCCTGTCATAGTCCAGTTACAGGGTACTTGATACTGAACCTTTTATGGACTCTCAATTTATGTCAAGCACCTTGTTACTGAGGCAGTATGTGGCTACAAAGTCAATATCATACCTACAATTTACAATGCCCCGAGTATTTCAAATATGCACTTTACCCAAGGAAATTAGCCCCGAAAAATTATCAAATATGAACAGCATTGAGTTCATTGAGCTGGAGAATGAAGTCAACATTTACTCAGCAGAGGGCAGAATTAGATGTTAACTGAGGCACATTTGTGCTACTTTGATGGTCTTTTGTTTCACATTATATTCAAAACCATTCTCCATTAAAAATGCTCAAATTATTGCTATAATTAACTCCAAGTGTTATTGATATGTGTAACACTTTGATAAATTTGGATACCACATAGTAACCTGATGTGTAACTATACATGAACTTGGGGGGGGGGGGGGGGACGGGCCTTACACATTTTGTTACCACACAAAAAAAAACATATAATTGTGAAATTGAACCCGTATCACTCAAAAACTAAATACTTTTCCTACAAATTTCTGTATAGTACCGTACTTATATTTATCCTTATTTTATCAAACCAATACCTCGACCAAATCTTTCATTTTGTCTTCTTTGTGGTAGGAAAACAGCATCACTTTCATTATAAATAAAGTCTAAAGAAACCCAAAATCTTTGAAAAGAATTCATTCAGAATAAAGAGGAAGTTTGAAAACCTTACTTCTGCTGAACTTTTTATTTATAATGGAACCGGATATAGATTGAATTTTTCTTCAAAAAAAGAAATGCATCCCAAAGTTCGAGCAAAATGCTGCAAATAAACAGTCAACTTTTCGCCTATTTTATAAAAATTTGCAGTTTACAAAACACAGTTTGAAGCTATTTTCTATACGCAAGCTTAAACCAAATGCCACAAACAAATAATAGGCATGCGAAAATGCCTCTTTCAACCATAGGACAAATCTATTTCCACCACCATTAAGCATCGTACAAGTGTATTAAATATGTTTTATATTTTTATACTTTAAATGTTTTGCTTATAATAATAATAAAAAAAATGGAATTCTTTCAGGGATTATTCCACACCTAAAGAAAGCTATTTCCAATAATAATTCCAGTTTCTCATCATAAATTATTTATAATTTGTAGTCTTTAATATGACTTTATTGAACTATTTAAATTGTGCAAAGTTTTTTTTTCTAATTTGCATTTGAAACACACAAAAAATACCCTGATCTGGTATGACTGTCATGCTTAAATTATATTTTGAAAACCATGAGTGATTTTGCTTTTTTCATATTGCCAATAAACATATTAAACTATATTTTAATTATGATTTAATTTTGTATTAATATTTGTGATGATTTCCTTTTTTGGGAATGAGAAAAAACGCCTCAACTCAGCTTGTTTGACTAACCATGGTATTCCAACTGAGAGAGGTAATAAAGCACTGAAATGTTGCAAATCATGATAAATATATAAATATAACATAAGAAGAATGGAGCTTAATGATAGTAACAACCAAACATTTGTAAGTGAAGAATCGACATTTTATCATATAGTTAAAAATAATAAAGTCTGTAACATACCCAGATAATTCCACAACAGAAGTTCTCTGAAATGCTCAAATTTCTGAAAGAAAAGTCACCATAATCCATCAAAACTTATGCAACTTAAAATCAACAAATAAACTGACTTTTCCTTTTGACAAGGCAAGAGATTTAAAAAGCTAGATGTTGGATACAAAAATAAAATGAGAAAGAAAAACAGAAAAAGAAACAAAAACATGGTCACGATTCTTGAACAATGCAACATAAATATCCCATGCAATAAAATAGAATGCACACCCCACCCCAACCTAGGACAAACAGTATCAATCAACATCCATCTGCTCTGCATCTTTTTGTGCATCCCCTGCAGGCGCCTCACTATCCTTCTCTTGTTCACTGTTGTTCTGATTTCCCTCAGTTCCTTCTGCCTTCTTCTCTTTTTTCTCTTCTTTCGGAGGTTCTACTTTGGGCTTGGGCTTGTTCATGATGGGATGGCACACGTTCTCCAGAATCTAGAGAGAGCAAATAATGTATTTACAATGCACCATAGTAACACAGAGCTTGTGCACAATTAATCATATAACCAGTACATCATTGGCACTGGTTTCAGCTCCACAGTTTTTCAATACTAATGATATCTGATCTGACAATTTTATTCATCCTGACAAGTCAAATTAACAGAAATATTTTATAATTATTTATACTCAGGTATAAAACCATTTCCAAATATAAAAGGAAAAATAACCTTCAGCCATCGATATTTAGTTGTATGGTACTTCTTAATTTGAAACTGAATCACAGCTTACAACCATCACAAGGGTAATACTTTTAACACATTTGTACCATCCTCACAGCCCCTTTTAACAGAAATACATAAAAGTCAACACCTACCTGTTTCTCATTTCTGACTTGTGTGGCCAAAACGGGAGGATTTTCATGAGGCTTCAGATTTGTCATTTGTGTCATCCGTGTATTGAACCAATTTGCCTTTTCTGTAAGCAGCTTTTCCACTTTATCCACATCTGACTTCTCTATGTGGTTGTACTTTTCATCCTGATTAAGAAGAATAAGACTTTTTTTTAAAGGGGCAAAAAGTGAGAAAAAAAAAGAACTAACAAATTGCTTAAGAAATAAGGATTGCATTTTTTGCTGTTATATTTTACTTCTCTCTGTGTGCAGGCTAAGTGCCTATAAGAACACAAATTTTATCTGAGTAATATGAGTCAATTTTCAATTTATTATACATATATTTTTACAATAGGTTTTAATTGTTGAACTAAATCATCTATACTATATATATATTTGAGTAGGATTTAATCAATGTGGTCAGAGTAATCTCAGCAACAAAGGCAGATTGAAA
>JBDFRD010095499.1:0-13484 GCA_039654405.1 Bullina lineata
TTCACGCTACCGAAACCGGGATAAGCTCCGGCTCTATGGGCCTCATGGCCTTGAAGGAACTTTACTTTACTTTACTTACTATTCAGCAGGACTAAAATGTAAACATGACTTAGTTGATCTGAAAAAGTAATTTAGGACTGTCCTGTGTGTGTTAACACTTTGCCATTTCACTTGCCATAGTTTCCGACTATTTCATGCTCATTTGTGGAATTTATCCGTTATCTTAGTTAGATCTAGAATCTAGAATCTAGATTAGATAGATTCTAGAGAATCTAGATCTAGATATCTAGATCTAGATCTAGATCTACCAACAATGACGTTTGACATAGCGTACTGACAGTAGGCCCTACTCATCAGTACTGACAAACCGAAATACCTTAACTTTTACTTCCCAGTTCGGTCTCGATCTGATATTTTCTAGATCTACTGGCATTTATTATTCATTCAGATACCACTGTTGCGCGTCCAACAACCGTTGACATGTTGTAGATCTAGATCTAGATCTAGAACCTAGATTCTCTAGATTTCTACCCTTATTGAATGAAATCCTATCGTACATCAACACGGTATCACAGCGAAACACCACTTTCACTTCATAGAAGGGAAGGGAGCCTATTCAAGTTAAATTAGGAAAAGCCAAAAAAATAAACCAGAAGTCGTAAACACTATTTACATGAAGTTTTTGTCATATTACTTTTTTATAATTGATATAATCAGGCTTTTGGGCAAATTCATAACATATTAAAGTTACTTAGAACTAAAAAAAACTGAAACATTGGATCTTTTTGACGTTCAACTTCTACTCAAGTCGTAAATTATTACCTGGCTGAAAATTAGGCCCCCTAGGCCTAGCCTACTTTTCGTCACATCGGGCATCAGGTGGGGGAAGAAGTGCCCCACTAAACATGAGTGGTCCTTTCTAAAAGACTGCAGCAATATTCTTTCTGGATCAAATTTCGTCAATGTTTTTTTGAGACAAATGGAGAACATACAACTGGAACAATCCTCTCCCACTGGAGCTGCAGAAACCTAGCCAACTGAAGCCTGAAACGAAGCAGCAAACTGGAGACAAGAAAGAAAGTAGAAAGTGAGGAATACAGAGTGGACTCATTCTAGTACACCTTTACTGCCGTCTAAAGTGTAGATCTAGAATCTAGTTCTAGATCTAGAGATCTAGTGTAAATGTAAGCATCCGCCTTAGAGAAGGTCACTACAAGGGAAATGTCCCGACTCTTGGAAAAAAAATCTGTAAAATCTCCCCATCCAGATGTAAACAAGGTGAATACCAGTTGATTCTGCGGAAGAAATAAACCTGACATTAATTTTAAAAAACATGTTTTGTTGACATTTCTGAAAGGCTCTTTAGAAATAATATATGAAAATTGAAAGTAAATTCCCAGATTAGGTTATCTGGACATAAATGGATGAATGAAAGAAGTAGATAAAACTAAAACTGGGTAATCCGAGGAGACAGCATCGCCGACGTATTCGAATATGATGACACCCCGGTATCATTGAGATGAAATGAGTGAGCTGAAAGGAAAATCGTTGGTGCTTGCTCATTTCGTGTCAACGATACTGCGGTGTCATATTTGAATACGTCTGGACAGTATGTCACTCAAGACAGCCCTATTAGACACAGAATCTGCGTAGACTATCATGAACAAAAATCTTCTGGCAGTGATAATTTACAGATCCAATTTTCCCATTATTTCAAACATAGATAGTATAAATGTATGATAACTTGAAAATGAAAGAAAGGACATACAGACAGTGTGTCGACAAAATTTAAGCAGGACATGATTGTGTCATGTACCGAAAACTTTTCGTGCATAATAACTATGATGACACAGACACTATAATTTGTCATGTTTGAGACATTCTGAGGTCAATTATTATGCCTGAAAATGTCTTCAATCTGTTGCTTCTAATGCCACTAATGGTTAAGCACAGTAGCAAGAATTTCAGAGTATTTCTTAATTTTAAAAGTGTTTATCTTCAAGTCTGAGCTTTTTGAAAAATTATATTCATAACTACGAAAGACAAAATGTGTACCGTTTTTAGGCACAAGCTTCTGGCAAAGCCTCAGATGTGAAAGAAAAGAGATAGATGCGGAAAATGACAAGAGGTCACAGACAGAATATGATACACACAATATATTATATTGCTGAATCTTTTCACAATGCTCAGTAGCAAAAGTGCATCATAGAGTCAATAGTAAGTTAGTGATGAGGGAACAAGATGTTCTTTGCAAAATACCTGTTTAGCTAATGTCCTTGGAGCTTTTTTTTATTTTCAAGTCTTAAGCTGCAATTGAAGTGGCTTCTCATTTCCCCATTTTCCACACTTGTGATTTTTAGAGAGGTGAAATTGAGTTGATTTTGAAATTGGAGTGGAGTGCCCCAAATTCACTTCCCATCTGAGATCTGCATGTGCCCCTTACCCCATATTCCAAAATGGGGACACTGTGTGCGCTGAGAGATAATTTAAAAGAAAAGAAATTTTTTTTTTTCAACTTTAAGCCCAAAATAGGAAAGCATTTTTTTTTGTATCTCTGTGTGTAATTTGGGTCATAGAATTCAAATATAACGTAAATAAGAAAAAAACCCATTGATTTATAAATATTTTACAAAAAATGTTGGGATTACATCTTCCATTGCGCTATTTTTAGATCTTGTGACAGAAAGTGGATTTGGTGAGAGAAAAATAGGAGAGCAGTTTTACTGCTGCACTAAAATCGAAATTGTCACGAATTGGCTGTGAAAGTAAGGGAAAAAGGAATGGGTGCCACTCTCGTTAGTCTGTCATATGTTTACTTCCCCAGCAGAAATGCCGTTACCCAATTCGCACCCGGGTAAGGTGAGGGAAAATGTTGTAAGGTGTCTTTCCCAAGGGCTCAACACAGTCACTGCTGGATGCAAACCCAGAACCCATGGATTACGAATCCTATGCTCTATTCGACTACCATGGCACTTAATTATAATAAAATGTAATTCTATTTTTATCTTACCACATTTAGCCTCAGTGGAAGGACCAGTTGAGGGAACATGACAGGGAAGTTCGGCTCATCAGTTGGCAACGCTAGCAGTTCCACTGTGTCTCCTGTCACCAAAATCACAACCACCACTGATACAGCAGGACCAGCGGTGAACCCTGTTGAAGGTCGGGAGGACTCTGGAACAGAGGATGACGGAGGCCTGGTGACAGACACATTAGCAGGGTTGGTGGCGGCTGTACTGGCGCTGGTGCTACTACTGCTCATTGTCTGCGTGATCCGTGTTATCAGGAAGCGGCGACGAGAGCGGCAAGGCACACGTTTGAATCAGCCCAGAGTGCATACTATTAGCACTGCTTACCTCGGTGCAAGTCAGTGATGGGTTTTTTTCAGTTTATAGTAGAGTTAATTTCTGATATATTACAATCCTTTATGAAGGTACATTTTTATCTCCGATAAACATTTTGCTTAATTCAACATGTGATGCTGTAATTTTAATTTTCAAAATGTTCACAAGATGAATCAAATTGATCTCACAGCATTAATCTTTGCAATGATTATTTATCACCCTTTTTGCATGTTTTCTAATTTTGTTCCACATTTTTATTATCATCCGTTGTTTATGTTCTGTATCATTACAGTAAGTAATTTATAAAAGGTTTGTGAAGGTGTCATTAAGTGTTATTTTACAAAAATCTGCCTGCCTTCATGTTTTTTTCTTGTGACTAAATGAATGCCATGTGACTGTGCCATCTGAATCACTTGTTCACTCAGCTTCCTGACTGTTTTCCACTCTGCCATAGGTGTGGCTGCCTACAGAAGTGTGCCAGTGGCAGGAAATATCAGCTGGGAAAATGTTGAAACAAGCAGAGTCCATGTGCCGGAACCTTGTCCCCCTGATCTTGAAGTGGTCACAACCAGGCCGAGTGTATCACATCAAAGCCATCCTGACTTACAACAAGAAGGGATCGTTGCAGGGCCATCAGGGGAGATGTCATCGACGTCACATTCTTCCGTGACGGCTTCTGCCTCTTTCATTCATTCTTCATCATCCTCATCGCCTGAGGAGACTTGTTTGTCAGGTTCCAGTAAGTTGTGTACTAAAGCTTCGTCTCCATCCAAGGTCAAAAGGTCATTGATGGAGCAAAGCAATTCTGTGGAGGAGCCGTCTTGATGAGAACCCCATTTGTGTAGACGTGATGCAAGTGACTGACCACGGAGTCTTTAACTTGTGACTGCAAGTTTTACTTAATGTAGGATCATAATCAGTGTCGGTGAAACATTTTGTCGAAAGGTGGTCCTAATCACTGGGAGACTATTGATGTGGAGAGGGTCTCTTAAAATCCCACCAAACTTCATCAGAGTAAGGCCAGTGACTATTTGAAGTGCTATTTGCCCTCTAATGCTATAAAGCACATGTTGTCAATATCCAGAATTAGTGGATATAATATTATTGTGGAGTCCTTAGTGTGTTATGAAGCACATTTGAGCAATAGTAGTTCTTCCATGTGATGTTGATTTTGTGCTACTTATATTTCACTGGTAATGAATCCTTTCTACCTGATACTGAGTGGCTATCGAAAGCCTTTGAAAAGTTGTAAATGAAATATTCAAACAATATTCGCTGTTCGGGAAGTTCATGAAATTATAAATGACTCCATGTATTGTCTTTCATTTAGTGATGCATTTTTATATTACATTATGATATATATACCCCTATTGTTAAACGTAAGTGTTGGAGCATTATTATTATGTCTTGTACTTATCATTTATATGTTTAATATCGGTACCGGTATACACATTTTAAAACTCAAAGTGATCTTCATGCTAAAGCACTGGCCATGTTATAAAACCATGGATTCACTTCATTGAATTGCATTCTACTTAATCTCAACCGTTCTCAGGAAAAAGTAGAAGTTTCTACATAGAATACTTTTTATAACTCTAAACAACAGGGTGACGAGTGGGTGCCGTACGGTGAGATCTGATGTTTGATCTTACTTGAAGAAAAAAATCAAAACTTATCCAGGCGAGAATCAAATTTATTTCCTGCGGTGTGCCATACTTCAATTATGAACTTGAGAAATTGTAAAATAAAATCTTTTCCCTGCAATATGCCATATTTTACAAATCTGCAATTGCAGAGGCAAACTCATTTTTTATAAATTGGGTTTAAAAAAGGAACCATGTGCTGTCCATAATAAATAAAATTTATGAAAAATAAGTTATTATGACTGTAGATGGACGAAAATTGTAAAATGCAAAAGCATAATTTGAAAATGAGCAGCATACATTATTCCAGAGTTTAATTATCATTTGGTCATAGGAAATGGTGCTGAAGAAGCACTACCAAATTTCTAAAATTTTCAGTTGGATCAAGTTTTTGTATCTTTAAATTGATGCGATTCTTTTATTTATGCAAATATATATATATGTGTATGCAAAAGATAAGGTTGGAGTGAAAGGTAAAATTTGTCCAGTTCAAGCAAAACCAGTACACATGATACTTAGAGATTTTATTCATCATCCTTGGCAAACGATGACCAAACTCCTCTGTCTTAGGCAATCTTCTCTTCCAAGTGTGTCCTAACTTTTGTAAGTTTTTGTCCACACAACGCTTCCATGTCTCTCGTGGTGGCCTGCCTCTGCCTCTAGTTCCATGTGATTTCATGATTCCCATCCCTTCTTGATATGGTCTGTCCTTTTTACTAGAGAAATTAGAAGTTCTCTTGAGTTCAGATGTTTCTGTCCAGACCAACTCCAGTAGGTTTTGCTGATTCCAAGTATGTGTAGGCCGTATCTGTGCATCTCCTTGATAACTTGTGCAAATTTTCTATCCTCGTATCGTTCTAACATTCCACAAGCCAATCTGAAGAGACTTGACAGATTACGTAGAAATCTACTTAACAGCTTCTTTTCCGCCTTGACAGTTGGGGTTCTTGCATTTTTTATTTGAAGATGCTCTATTGTTTCCTTACATATGAATTTGTTTTTCTTGTGTTAGTATTACTGTACTATCTGTTTTTGTTTAGTTTTTTATGGGAGGGGTTGTTAACACTTAGACTACCCCGAACCTGTAGGGTCAGGTGGCTATGTATTGGGGCCACTTCCTCTCTTTCCATAGTTGCCTCTTATGATAAGCTAGAACTCCGTGAACCCTATTTTGTCATGGCTGGAGATTCTATTAGTATTATACTTTTACAAAGCAACATTTTTTAAGGATTTTGGGTAAAATGCAACTTTTTTTTGCCTGTTTGTTTGTCTAAAGGTTTTTTATCGTATTTTTCGCAGTTCACTCTTTTAAACATGCAGTTAAAAGGATAGAACTTGCATGATCTGTGCGGCTAAATAGTATAAGTGAAACTCTTACATTTTTGTTAGCCAAATACTTCACTTGTAACATGCACAACAATTTATCGTTTTCAGCTGTGGAAGCAGGAATTTCTGCCAAACATCTATGGTTCCTGTGTAGTACTGAATTGTTTGTGTTCCTATCTGCCTTTATATCCAATTACCATTTCATCTGTAGAGAGACCGTGATAAAATACGTCTTGGCAATTCTTCATCATTGATTGCATGTAAGGGTTCTATTTTTTCTTATAATAAGACATCATGTTCCCTGGCATGTAAAAACGATGTGATATATCACCTCGAAGCATGGCCTTGACATTGGTTGTCCATACCATGCTGTGAGCTTGTGGGACTTTTTGGTAGACCAGTAGCACTTGATCACCCAACAAACTGTAGAGTGGAATCCACAGGGAAGAATGAAAGCTGGACGACCCAGAAAGAGCTAGAAGTGTTTGATCGAAGAAGAATGAAGGCGGTGGAAAAGACCTGGGGTGAAGTAAAGAAGGCAGGTCAAAATGGAGTGCAGTGGAGAGCTGTTTCTGAGGCCACGAGGAGCAAAAAGGCATAACTGAACGGAGTAGCACTTGATACTTTCTCTTTCATCAAGGCTCATTGCAATCAGTATGGTGAAAAAATTTAGAAGCCTTTATTTTGTCACAGGCAACAACTTATGCACAGTAGCATATTCTGCTGGGGAAGTAAGCCTACGACTAGGAGATGATGTAAAAATCCTCTGTTCCGCTTCACGCTACTGAAACCGAGATAAGCTGCGGCTCTATGATCCTCATTGGCCTTGAAGGAACTATACTTTACTTGACAAGAATAGTGAACTTATGAATGATTAGCCAGAAAAATTGGCTCGCGGTGGCGAATGAGTTGACCTTACCAACTGGTGTGGAAAGACATGTAATTATTGATGTCTCATGCAAATTCTTCCTGACAATTGATAATGACTGTAAATAAAAAAAAATGTGTTGCCGCTAAATGTTGTTACAACTGTTCTACGCTTTAACAAAGTTCCCACTTTCAAAAGAGATCACTTTTTTTTTCTTTGGTAACTGTATTGTGTCACTAGATTAGAGTAGTATTGGTGTTTTTGTGTAGCTTCCTAGTTACCTTCCAATGTTCTTTTTTTTTTTACATCATTTATTGATGATGGAATGTTGATATTTTGTCTTTTTGTTTCAAAGATATATAGTACAGGGTTTTTTTTTTTGTCTATGACATTATATTATAATTGTAAAGGGCTTATTAGCCCAATCAGAAAGGGCACTGTTTGGGCACATAGGTACGAGTTCGACTCCTGTAAGTGGCAGGATTTTTTTCTGCAAATATGTTGATCTTTATTCACCCCTGGCTCCAACTGGGTAGTACAAAGTCTGAATGCTGAGCTCTGAGATGAACTATAAAATCGGAGATCCCGTGTGATGTTACGCACGTGAAAGATCCCTTGACAGTCTAAAATCGTACAAGAGTGGGCAAGCGCATCTGTACAGGTAAAATTTATAAATTTCAAAAGTCTACCCATGAATGTCTCACTCTCTATCGGACTGCAGGTTCCATACATATTGACCATGTCTTTCCTTTGGAATAAAACTAGATAGAATGAGAGAGTAACAGCGCATCTGGGCAAAGTGTTGTTTCTTAGAGGCTGACCAGGCAAACATCTGTAAAAATACGAAAAGAACCATACTGTATAGGCCCTAATTGTAAAGAGTATTAGGAAAATAAAATCATAGGTGCACAGTTTCTTAGATAAAAGTTTCAGGGGACATACATGTAATAAGCTTTTACTTGGTGCTTACCATTATCTTGCCAACTTTGTATAGTATTTAAATTAAATGACTGTTCTTTTCTTACTGTATGAGGATGAAACAGATCTGCGATATGAATACCACACATATTAGTTTGTGCACAATATTTGTGGTTTGTCTTGAAACATTTTTGCTTTCAATGTAAGTGTGAAATTGTCTACGCAAAGAAAGTAAACCGCATTATTTTTGTGACCAAAAAGAGATTTTTGGGGGGATAGAGTTCTCATTTTCACTACTGCCAGAAACATTCCTGCACTTCCTCTTACTCTTTTTATTATGATTATTATTATTATTTTTACACCTTTACAAGTTTTAGAAAATTATTTACTTACTTGATATTACTTTTTTTGTGTATGTGAAGCTTCATCTTGGGACTTGCATTTGAGTGTATTTAATATGATATTTTTTATTATGTTTTGTTATAGTAACGTATAATTATATTCCTGATTTAAAAAAAAAGCACGGGTGTCATTTTAATTAGCTGTTTAGTTTTTTTTATAGAGATTTGGAGAACATTTTTTAAATAATGGGAAAGAAGACTGATCTATTAATAGCTTGGAATGTCTTTCAATTTAGAATTCCATATTGTTTCTGTGAAATAAGCATGAAAGTATTTTTACATTTTTAAGACTTTCTGATGCAATGGTAAACTCATGTGTGTCTTCTGAATAAGATATTATATCTATGATAAACATTTGCTTGGGTGTATTGATGTAAGAGTAATATTTTAGAATGTTTTGGACAACTGATATGTAACTTATAGATGCTTATTAAGGTATCAATGTAAATATTGTATGGAAGCGATTTATAACATGGTCACTTTGCAAGCTTTTCTTAATCATGCCATACTTCTTTTAATTTAAGGGGGTGGGAGGGTTAAAAGTCCGGATGCATTGCCTGCTTTATGCCTATGTCTGAATGTCATTTTGCAGAACATGAAAATTGTGATATGCTGCACTATACCCATTCCCAATTTCTCTGGTTGTGATTTGCTTTATTGGGATAAAAGTACATTCGTATTTGATTTTAAAGCTCTTGATTATCACATGGTAATCCTATAAAATTGGTGCAGTAGACTGTAACAGTAGAATACGAGATGTGTGTTCCCTAAAGTCTGATAGAAATTCCAACTGCCTACTTTTGTAAAACCTGCCCAATGCTTGTTTCATTCCAAAGAGTTCCTCTTTATTGTCCAGTTTCTGGTTTTTGGTAATGATTAAATAAATGATTGATAAAGGAAAAAATTTTTTATTCATGTAACCCCCCCAATTTTGTATGCATTACACAGTCTACTTAAGACCAGTTGATGTACTGACTGTACGTTTTTGTTTAATTGTGCTACTTTAATGATTTCAGCAATTTCTGCCAGCAATACAGGCTTCACAGTTTTTGGGGATTTTTTTTCTTTTAAATTTAATTTTTATATTTGTGAAGGCACTTCAGGTAGCCTACATCATATATTACCATTATGTGTGCACTGTATATTTGGAACTTTTCAAGTTTATGACTGTTTCCATACATATTATATATATATACATGTATAGATATTATAATAGCTGATGTGTGACTTTCTTCAGATAAACAATGTTTGGTTTGCTGTAGAAGAACATAAAGATCAAAATGTCGATTTTTAAACAGAATCTCAACTTTATAGTGAGGCCATTAGAAGATCATAGGGGAGAAAAATCTCAAATGTATCCCAAAGGCGTGAATCACTCTTGTCTTTCCAAATGTTTCTGCTTGCAGATGTCACAGGCAAATATTTCCCTATTTTAAAAAAATATATTTTACCTTTTCTAGTCAAAGCACTATCTCATAATATAATCATTTCTATCCCTTCAATGCATTTTAAAAACACTTGTTTTTTTTGTTTTCCTTTTTGGTAAAAGTCAGTAATTATTACTACGTATATCTATTTTATATCGTTTGAATTCTGTATCTACATCATAATGTAGTTGCTTATCCAAGACAACTGTGGCTTTACCAAAGCCATTTCCTTACCCTGAGTGCATGTTAATGTTAGGTTGTACCCACCTCATGGCCCATACCTACACACGAACAAGGCTCCTACTCCTCCTCTCTTCTTCTTGCTCTTCCATGTCTTCCTTTTCCCTCCCTTCTTCCTCCTCCTCCTCCCCTCTTCTTGCTCTTCCATGTCTTCCTTTTCCCTTCCTTCTTCCTCCTCCCCTTCTCCTCCTCGTCCCCTCTTTGTTTTTCCTGCAAGTTGCTTCTCAGATGAGTTTGAGGCCTCAATGAAGATTGCAGTGCCGTGCGAGTCTTCCACTGTCCTGAACAGCTTCTGGGCCAGTAAACTGTTGTCTAGTCTAATTCTCATTCTCAGGTCTTTTCTGAGGTCTTTCTCAGGTTATCTGTAGGACACATTCAGTGTTTGGGGAAGTTTAACCACACTGTCAGAGTTCTGTGTTCCTGAACTTATATTAAACTAAACAAGTGTTATATATCCGAGGCATTTGCGACCTGTATGATTGTGGTTTGTTATTTTATACCAAGTGTTCAAACATCTTGACGAAAATTTCATTCAGCCTATAAAATATACATTATATAAATTATAAATATAAATTATATTTTACAGAAATAAAAGTATGTCTTGCTCATTACACGATCCCATTCAAGACTGCCCGTTCATACTCGTTCATACATGCATACACAACACACATCGCTCACAACATGGTGGCTGGGGAATAACAAGAATACCGTGTTGCAAGAACATCGCTCAGTCATGATGGCAGAATAATAATGGTCGCTACAGTTTGCATGACTAAGTGTGGATAGGGTGATCAGGGTTGTAACAGGGATAGGCATTGTCCTCCTTTTTTTGAATGGCTGACTTTATGAAGGGTGTAGTTCTGTTAAGAGAGCTGGCTGTCCTAGTTTGGTCAGGGCTAACCATTGCTTGGAGGTGGGGACAGATATTTCTCTCATCAGTATGAAAAGTTGACTCTAAGGGGCCTGTACTGATTCGCTTTCCTTGATAACAAGCTTTACATGTTGGTGGAGGTCTATTCACATATGCATTCAGCATGGATGATCATGAAGACAGCCTAGAGTACGGTCATTCTGGGGATTGTTGATTAGAGTGATGACACAACCACACTTTAAGAAGTTGTAGTTATGCACACGTAACCTTTTGCAGGCCTGAGTGACTGTTAGTCTATAAAGACTGAGAACAGAGGGGCAACACATGCTGCCAATGTTGGAATGATTCTGATTCTTGTTATGTGGACACAATTTTGTTTTACTGAAAACTTTTTTGTGGTGAGAATGCAGGCTTCAGGACTTGTATATAATGGACTTTGAATAATGTACTTACTAATACATGCACTAAACTCAGTGTATACTTGTCAGTATTTACTGTAGGGCCTACTCTTCAATACTTCTCAAGGTGTACAAGAGCAGGATGAACTGGGCTGAGAGAGAGAAGGTGGAAAGATGTTCTATGACTTAAGCTTCACCAGAGGTGTCGGCTGACATGGATAAAAAAATTTCTTTTCAGGTCTTAAGTTTTACATTTGTGGCCTATAAGGGTGAGGGGCAATGATGATGATGATGAAGTTTTACCTTAATAAAAGCATTGAGTCTTAACAAATCAAAATGGCTGGACCCACAATGCAACAAGAGTGAACTGTACAAAAAAGAAGGCTTGACAACATTTAAAACAGGCAATGATTGTCTCCACAGCTGTTCATATGTATTTCAAAATAATTCCCTACAGATTACTGTAAGTAGCACAAGAGCTTTCATAAAATGTGTGTGTGAGAGTGTCCATCCGATATTAGCGTTTGAACAAATCAATAATGAAGAATGCAAGGAACAATTTTTTGCCAGTTACCAGCAGTTTTATTCTTACAGTATGAGACAATTCATTGAACAAGAAACAAAAACCTTTGAGCACATTCACCTCATTGGTCCAGAAATACAAAGTAAATTTAAAGGGCATTCATTTTTGTTCCAATAGATCTCATAAAGTGTAAATCTGTAGCATAAAATTGGAAAACTTGATGTAGCTAACGGCTAGCTCAATCATGCTATAGATGTATATTATGCTTCAGTTTTTTGTTTATCTGACATTTTGGGGTGTGAGTTCTATACAAGTCTGGGCCACAATAGCTGAAGTGAAAGATTCTGTATTTTTTATTGTACACCGATTGTTTTATTCAGTGTGCAGTGATTTTTTTTTTATTGCCTATCTAATTTGGGCATGATTCCTCGTGACTCAATCAAATAAATTACTGTCCAATGTTTGACATAATTCCACATAGTTAAATTAAATTTTGTGTTAAACCCCAATATTGGGCATGATTCCATGTTGATATACATGTAATTCTTTTATGTGCCGACCATTTGATATCTGGTTTTGTTCATTTTTATTTGATTTAATTCTATGTGAACTGTTTAATGTTTAGCATAATTCTGTTTGATGTGTTTCTATGAAATGCTTAGAAGTGGACTTCACTAATCTGTATAATTCTGTTTTGTTGTTTTTTTAATATTCCCCTGTACATTATATGATATGTTCGGGGAAAGGCAACCTTGATCCGCCATTAGAATCTCTGGTTGTGACAAATGTATTTTTTAGGTTGGAATTAGTTCATCCGAGGTCAGTAAGATTAATTAGAACCTATAACTTCTCAGTTCAGTGGAAACCACACTACCATTGAATCATTTCACTTGCTGTGATCAAATTAAAGTCTCTTCTTTCTTATGTAATAGCGCAAAGAGGTTCATAAGACTTTTGTTTAAATATTGATTGTAATTGTGAACACAACCAAGAGCAATCGTCAAGAACAATAAATCCAAATTCAGTGAACACTTTTACATACGTGAATTACACATGCACATGTACTTACTAGTTAAAGGTATTAATTTACACTTTTGATGTATAAAACGGTCATTGTTCATGCCAACGTATGAGATATTATATTGTTGATTTTCACTAAGTTATTCGTGATGCATTACGATTTTGTATTATACGCCATTGAAAGAAAGTAGGTCTATGCACCTCGTTTTATAAAATGAATATGCCCTCGGAGCTCAGATCAAGTTGCTCATACATTGCTCCAGTTGTCATATTCATGTTTTTGTGCTCTTCATGATTCGCCTTGCTCTTTTTGTGTGGTCAAGTACAATAAATCAAATATAGCTAAGTATCCTTGTTTCATGCTTCTTTGTTATTTTAAACTTGCCACATTTTCTGTTTCTTCAGTTTTCATCTCTCTCTCTTTCTCCCTCTCTCTCTTTCTCTCTCTCTCTCTCTCTCTCTCTCTCTCTCTCTCTCTCTCTCTCTCTCTCTCTCTCTCTCTCTC
>JBDFRD010095610.1:0-13483 GCA_039654405.1 Bullina lineata
CTAAACAGAACCAATGCTCGACATTTCTGTCTTCCCCAATTCATCAAAGCTGTCCTAAACACTAAACAGAACCAATGCTCGACATTTCTGTCTTCCCCAATTCATCAAAGCTGTCCTAAACACTAAACAGAACCAATGTTTGACATTTCTGTCTTTCTGGATGAACATAAAACAGAAAAAGATAAAAGTAGATACAGGAGAGGAAAGAAAGAATAGAAAAGAATGAAATGGATTGGAGAAACAGAGAGAGTCCTGCTAAAACCTTATGACCAGGAGAAAACATCTGGATTATATGTCGTGAATCAAACATTGTAACACAGTGAAGCTCTTTACTAAGACTATCAAAATCAGTGACAAGCATTTTTAAGAGTTATAACACAGCAAATATTTTGATGATCATTTACCTGCAGCGATGTTACACAATAAAGAAAAAAACATGCATAATGAGAAAAATAATCTGAGAAAAACTGAAAAATTGTCTTATAGATAAAAGTAACAGTAATCTTATCACCCAGGAAAAAGTTGGACGTGCGATATTTTAAGGCAGAAGAAAAGCGTTTTCCACCTTCAAGTGAATATCATTAAAAAACAATTCTCTAGCCTGCTAAAGCTGTTCTGAGTTTGAATGCATGGTGCTAATAGTGGTGTGCTGGTAGAATGTATAGTGTCCTGGATTTGAATCCAAATATCCGTGTTGTATCCTTGAGAAAGACACTTTACACCATTTTCCCTCTCCTCACCCAGGTGTGAATTAGGTACCGGCATATTCTGTTGTGGAAGTAAACCTACGACAGACTAGCGTCCTGTCTAGGATATGAATTAAAAATCAAGTGTTCTGCTTCACGCTTACGAAACCGGGATAAGCTCCGGCTCTATGGGCCTCATTGGCCTTGAAGGAACTTACTATATTCTGCTGGGGAAGTAAACCCACGACAGACTAGCGTCCTGTCTAGGAGATGAAGTAAAAATCTTCTGTTCCGCTTCACGCTACCGAAACCGGGATAAGCTCCGGCTCTATGGGCCTCACAGGCCTTGAAGGAACTTAACTTTACTTACCCCCCACCCCCTACCCCCAGTCTGAGTTGCATTCTTCAAGTGCAAACTTCGCTTTTCTTTGAGCCCAGTCCGGCTAAGAACATGGTAATCGTGTCTCCCAAGGGGCGGGTTCTTAGGCGGAGACCACTGTATTATGAAAGGGTTTCACCTTTGTTTTAAATATTAGTTGCACAGTTGCAATCTTTTCCGCTTGTTATTTATTTTTTTAGTTTGTGTGTCATTAAACACAACGCCTGATTTTTTTATCAATTTTATGTGTAATTATCTCAGTAGCATTCTTCTTTTTTGTGATGATTCATAAATGCTAACTTTCTTTTTCAGTTGATAGGCCTTCAGGAAGTTGTTTATGCCAATGAGCATTCCATTGTCGATCCTGTCAAGAAAACTTTTACATTGAAAACTAGAAATGTAAGTATTAGATGTTAAATGGGGAATCGAAGGTATAATGTGACTGAATGAGAACTTCCATGAATCTGTATGACTCTTATCTTCATTACTGTTATTTAGAGTTTGAATACAAGTTTAGAGAAGGTGTTGAGAACCACTCCTCCACTTATTGTAAGATAATTGTACTTTACATCAAACTACATAAAATAGTTTCTTGAAAAAATGGAATTTTCTGGAAACGGCTTCATCACAACCGTGCATATTGTCATCATAGTTGTGAATGAAAATCTTTACACAACAAGCAATAATTAATTTAATCCGAGTTTGTCAGCATTTCAAACATGGAGAATATTATAGTAACTAGAAAAAGAAACAAAAGACTTTTGTCAGTGAAATTAGACCAGAACATTACTGTGTCTAATAGTACAGTTCTTCAAGGCCTATGAGGCCCGTAGAGTCGGAACATATCCTGGTTTCGGTAGCATGAACAGATATTTTGATATTTTCATGCCCAAGACAGGATTTTAGTATACATGTCATATGTTTACTTCTTAGGTTTACTTCTTGTGTAAATATTGTAAGCCCATATAATTCGTATAAAAAAAGTCTATTGCCTCCAACTACTTAATTAGAAAGCAACAACTTTAAATCATCTCTTACTCTTAAGTATTCATTTTCAAGTCTTGTGTTTATACATTTGACATCCTATGTTTATGACTATGATGACAAAAGTGTCGTATTTTGAAATCTCAACTTCTGAAATACCTCATGTCCAAGTTATGTTAAATTTTTAAAAAAATGGAGCAGTCACCTACATTTAAAGGGAACATTGTTTGGAAGTTGGAGGTTCTTAAACATTGAAAACATTTTGTTTTTTAATAGAGCAGAACATTAATTTTATAATTACATACTTTTTATTCTTACGTCTTTAAGGTTACCCTAGCCAGAGTATTGACAGTAGATGAACAGCTTGTGTATTCTCAGGATCCAGCAGATCCAAGCAAGTATGTCCTTTTTTTATGTGAAAAAAATTAAGACGAAAACAAATTGTACTTCTTAACACTATTTTTGCTTCTCTTATCAGCAACGTGTTGTAACTGGCATTCTAACATTCTTTTATGTGAATGTACTTATTCATAATTATGATGATCAAACAGTCCATGTTATAAGATAGTTTCCTTTTCACTACCAGAAGAATTAATTGTAGAAAATTGGGTTGAATAACGAAATTATTTTAGTTAAGAAGGAAAAAAAAAGCATATAAATTTTAATGTTTATCCTGGTTTTTGCAGATGATCGTGGTTTTGGTGGAATCAATGATAGATTACTTTTTCACCTTTGTTTCACATTTCATTAATATTAATCAGTAGGAATAAATAAGTGATGCTTTAATTTTTATTGTTGATTACTCCACAGAACGTTGTTGAAACAGGAGGCTTCAGTTACAGTTCAAGGTCTCCCCCTCTGTAATAAACTTGAACAAATGATGACAGATTCCATGTCTTCAAATGCAAACAAAGTAAGATACTTATGTACCGTTTGCCACTGCTATCACCTGCCTTTCTCTTTGCACAGACCCACTTCATTAAAGACCATTACTAATTTCTGGCAGAAATTATCATTGCAACATCCTTTTCTTCATCAGTTCAGAAAGTATGTATAGTTATTTTTAGCATTTACAGAACTCAATTCTCTTAACTGAGACTTTTTACGAATTTTCAAAGTTCATTGTGTTTGCAGCATAACTCTTCAAGGCACGAAGAGGCTCTCAGTTTTCTTGCTTTGCTGATGAGTCAGTGGGTTTCTGATGAAATTAATATTTCAGAGACACGTGTTGAATTGAATGATGAGAGTGATGTAGAAGTTGATTGTGATGATTAAGACCTTTAAATGAAGACAGCAATCATTTGTCTGTGCAAAACTTATATTTCAATGACTACTGTGAAAATTTCAGAGCAGTTAATTAGTTTGTAATTTATTCATATTTGTGTCGGAATTATTCCTCTTTGTCTGGGAATAGGTTGATGTGAATGGCTGGCTTGGAGGCTGATGATTAAAATAGATTTAAGCATTCAGAAGCTGGTCATAAATACTAATTCCTAATTTACCTTTTTTTTTTCTCAATACACTGGTATTTGAAAACCCAGGAACTACCCCTTCACACCTACAAAATTTGGAGTGTTGGGAAAATTTCACTGACAGCGTGGTCTTAATGGTTCCCTTTTTTAATTTTCTTGTCCGTGTTGTCTAGATCTAACTCTCTGTCTGTCATCACTGTCTCCGCATTCTTAAAAATTTCTTCAGTTGCTTCATTCATGGTAAGGCCATGTTGATCAAAACACTGAGACTTGCACTGAATTATCCACGAGTGCCGTACGAACTAATACTGGCTAGTGCCTGTTGTGGAAGCGCTCATGTACCCAGCGCAAGACACCGTGCCTCGTTTACAAGCCTATACACACAACAAACACACTTAACGAAGGCTGAACCAGTGAAAATCTAAAAATAGAAAGACAGTGTATTAATGGAAAGTCATTCTTATCATTGAAATCTGTGAGTGTGTTGAGACAAAGACAAAGCAAATGACTGTTTTAAGATCCATAGAGCAGTGAAAGATTAATAATGTTTTTATTTGTTACTGCTAATTTTCATTTTTAATATTGCTTTTACCCAATTAAGAAACTATTATTTTGACTTGCTGTCTAATTTTTGTGCTTTAATTTTTCTCTTCACAGGGCAGGCAAGCAATAGAATGGGTTATTGACACATTGAAAAAGGAAGCTAAAGAATTCACAGCTGAAGCACAGAAGTGCATGGACAATGTGCTGCCATCTGTGGGTACTATCAAAAAGGAAGCTAAAGAATTCACAGCCGAAGCACAGAAGTGCATGGACAATGTTTTGCCAACTACAAAATCTTTATGACAAAAACTTAATGCTTAGGGGTCATTTGTTTAAAGTTCTTCGGGGCTGGGCATTTTAAAAACGATCTGCTGTATTTTATCTAAGCGATTACTATTATATATAAACTTTGTACAATATATATTATATTTATGCTAATTATTTCTTCATTTATAGTTTTTGAAATGCCCAGGTCCCTTTGTAGAAGTTTTTCTCACTGTATACTTTAGCAAAGAGCAATATGTGATAATCTACATAATCTTACTTGCTTTTACACAGCATTTAAGGTTTTTTTGTTCTCACTTTCTGCTTGATACAGAAAGTCCCTGGCCATGAATTGGATAATTACTATTTTGTCTAATTAATGTCTTGTTAGACACACAAGCTGACTTATTAACTAGTATTGCTATTTACTTTGTATGAATGTCACTTTACTTACCAATTTGACTTTAATTTGTTGGGACACACAAAGGTGGTGGACAGAATTGAAAAAGACATCCCTTTAGAAATGATCTTGGAAGAGTTGTTTGCAAATGGAAAAAGAGTAGATGTGTCCACTTCTCCCTAATAACTTTCCTTTTTTTTTAAATTGTATGATACATTCCTTGTATGTGAATTCCATGAAAATATAATTAAAATATTGGCTCATGTTATTTCCAATAGCGAAACTAGGCAAAAGCATTGAACACGAAGGACATGTTTGGTATTTTCTTTGTAGAAGTAGAAGTGATGGTAGAGGCTTTTTGTAGAGGTTCTTTTTGTTTATTTTTTTTAATATTATGATTTGAAAATGAAAATATTGGAAGCTTACTAATATTTGATTCACAGCCTTCTTTACTTTTATAGTCAGGTATTGCATGTCTGGATTTTTGTTGTTGGTTTTAAAATTTTCTTAGCACTTTTTTATTTATTTTCGTCGCTTATGAAGAATGCTTAGGGTAGGGCGCATACACAGTGTAAATTGATCTCACTATTTATTTTAAGCTAGCTCTAACTATTTACATCACAGCTTTGATTTAATTTTTGGTGTAGAATTACAGTCCTGTACCTCCTCTATTTATTGATTATGAGATACACATGTATATTTGTTGTAAAGTCGTCCTTCAAATTCCACACAAAATATTTTCAAACTGGTGTCTAAATTTTCAGTTCCAGACAAAAGGCCTTAACATCACATCACATTAGAAGCTTGAACTTTAACTAATACCCTTTTGTCTCATTTTGACCAGCATGACAAGTGACTTATTATGACAGAATTAAAGGGATATGAAATGGTTTTATATCTCTTTGATTTTATGTGATATTCTGTTTATTGTTAAGATGTTGCATTCTCAGACTCGTGCCTTCAAGTTCTACACAAGGGTTTTATAATTATTACTGGCTTGCTCAAGTCAAGGTTGTCATTTAAAACTGCTCTTACTCCAAGTTCAATGTCTTAAGGGGTAACTTGCAAGATATGTTGACAGGGATAATGCTGGAAAGTACTTGTGTTGTACTACACTTGTAACCAGGGAACCTAGCTTTAGCATAGCTGGACAGTTTTGTTTGACACCCTTGGGATGAAAGCCAATAGATCTATGTCTCGTTTGAAATGTTAAGAATTTTGACTCAACATTTTTTTAAGAGGATTGGCCTGTGTGTGTTTTATTTGTATTTCTTTTGTACCAGTAACACTTAATTAAGTGTAAACGTGTGTGAACAAAGAGCCATAGAATGTTGTTTAGCATATGAGATACAAGCACTGAACCCTGGACAGGTGAATTGTTCTGTGGTCTTGACTTAAATTACGCTTTGTTTTAGCATACAAGTATTAAAATAGGGAGGTTGAGAGTAATAGATATTTGAAAAGTACTTACTTTACCTTTCGACGCATCTGATGTTAAAAGTGAATACCACTTTTTGCCCCCTCAACTTCAGACCAAAGATTCAATTGAAAATTTTGGTGCATTGCTTTTTTGAGACTCACTCAGATATGTGAATAACATACTGTGAGGCTTAGGAAAGTTGTCTGTTTTATCTTACTAATTTATAACGTTAATTGAGGAAAATGTGTGCCAAGAAAACACAATTCTTTTCAGTTTCTATTTCAAATTTGAATATTTTGGTGTCCTTATCTTAAAACAGTGTGTAATACGGATTTTCTTTTGTGGGATGTTTGTCAGTTATTTTGCTTGGAAAAAAAAAATTGTAAAGAAGTACTGAAATAAAATCCCATATTTTTTTTCACAATTGAAAATCTTGTTTTAATTCCTCTCTTTTTGAACTTTTTCATCCACCCCATACATAACAATTTTAACGTAATTGGGCAATCTTTTGTGGTCCCTACGTCAATATGGTTGTGGTCATACTTGCTGAAAAGCTGAAACTGAATCTGCAGCTAGCCCCAGAGCTGGTTATTAATATTAACTACGTACATTGTAATTATATTTCTCTCTTACCACCAAAACAATGCGGATCTCAGCATTGCCCGTGCTGAGTGCAAATTACTTAAACTTAAAAGAGAGCAAAGAAAAGTCTACTTTATTATGAATGTGAGCCTCACCTCTGTTTATGAAACAGTCATCAATATCAGCAAAGAATTTTTTTTATAGAAACGTCAAAATTACATGTAGCCTATCTCACTGTAGCAGGCAATCAATATTATTCCATAATACATTCTCTCCACTCACACACAAAAAAAAAGCAGCTGTTACTGATAGTCACTGACGGATCAATATATCTGGCTGTTGATCTTTATGTGAATCGCCTGCTTTAGCCTCTGCAAAATATTGATTGCATTGATCTTGTTAATGGACGTGAGTGCTTTTTATGTTTACATAATAAAAATGTTAACAAGAAATTTAAAAGTAATGCGTAAATTTTTTGTGAAAGAAAAATGCCCCAAGTTAAAAGCATTGTGGATGCAAAAGTTCCTCTTATTTTTGAAATCGTACAAAAATCAAAAGTACTTTATGAATTCTTTTAATTTGCTCACAAATAGATCATGATACTGAAACAGATCTACTAGTGGTGCGGTCCTTAGTGATAATACATGTACTCTATGTGAGGGTGACTAAAAGTTGATGACTTCTACAGTTTTTATTACATGTACACATGTATAATGCTTGCTTGTTCCACTTTGAAATAAATATTAATTTACAAGCCAGCAAGTACTTAGACACAAAAAACCAATTTGTAACTGTACTTTTATTTCGAGATTATTGGTGTACAATAGTGTTCTATACACTTACAAGGATAGATATGTAACAATGAACATCAGCCGTAGCAAAATAAATAAAAATTACACAAGATTGTAAAGAAAGCACAAAAATACCACTCTTATGACTTTGTTTACATGCACCAAAGCCTGAATTTAGTAGTAAAGCTTATTTGCACTAATGTAATTAGCACACTCAACATTTGCATTATCTCATCACACACATGAATGAGGTATAGCAGAATAATGTTTTGTTTAAAAAGAAAAGATGATGGATTCCAGAGGGGAGAGTAGTACATGTATTAAGGTTGCATTACTTTTTGTCAACTGGGAAGGTTCATCTATCACACAAACACTTCTAATTGGGCACTGGTAAGATAAATGACTGTCAAACCTGAGTGCCAATGTTATTTACATGTCATGGTACATGTACAGATTGCACATTCCCAAGCCTGACTATCAAAATGGTCATTTTTATGAAAGAAGCATTTGTAAAAGGCATTCTGTTTCTAGCTTTCTTTTAGAAAAAAAAATAATTGTATTACATTTTATTCTCTCGTGGACATATTTCGAATAGCACTCTGTTAAATAAAAAAAAACCTGTTTTGCAATTTTTAACGAAAGTTTTCATGGGAATAAATGTTCAAACCTGCTTTCATTTTCATACTAAATTATCAGTTGAAAATGTTTTCTTCCTGGAAATTAATAAAAATGTACTGGAAAACATTCTTTAAAAAGTGTTCAGCAATTTCAATCTAATATTCTGCCATTCCCAAAAATGTTTGACAGTGAAACGAAATGACAGCAAGTAAAATTCAAAAAGTAATGAACCAAATAACAATATTCGGGCAAAGTTCCCACAACATAAAAAAAGCATAAAACCTTTAGACTTGCAACACACTGAAGAAGAAAAATTGTGGCCATTTTGCCGCATCCCAAAAAATTGAATTTTTGTCATTTGGGAAACTTGTTTTATTTGCCCACCACTACGTGCAATCACAAAGGAAAGTTAATGTGATGACAGCAACAATGTATTGCTACTGATATGAGACCGGCAAAGATAAATACTATTTTTCAGTGACATTTAGGAAAAGAAAAAACAGAAACAAAGAAAATCCATATGACAGAGAATGAAACAAGATTGGAATGACCAAAGTGTACATTACAAAAGGTCTAAGTCTAACTAAAATGTATACACCCAGGGAGAAATAAAGTACAAGTATGTCCAGTTACGTATATTTTGTAAGTCAAGTTAAGACCAGACAGTATTTAAATTAAAATTAAAAACGAGCCAGAATTGGGTGTCTATTTTTTTCTTTAAGTTTAAAGCAAATAAAAGGGCAACATCATTTAACTTTGACACTTACATTATATTTCCTAAACATCGGAAGTTAATTCTACAACGTAAAGTTGAGAAATTTTACTATTATAGATTTCATTATTAAACAATTAGAAGTTACCCATGTGGTAAAAAAATGTTTGCATTGATTACAATAAAAATGTTTTCATTTCACAATTTCTGTAAAGAAAAAAAATGCAGGTAACTCCTGCATCATTAAATAAATAGGTAAAAGAAAGAAATGTGGATTTAAAATGGAAAACAAAAGTATAAAACATTGTATACAGATTGCACCTTCAGTCATAACATGGAGACAGCTGAAGTTAATGAGAGTTGTCTTAAGTGAAGATTTTTTAATTACTGCTCTCGTTGTTTTACAAGTTTAATAACATGTATTCATGGATCCTTTGAACATTTTGTAAATTACAAATCTTAAATGTGTCTCATAGAAAGAGAAGTTCAATTATGCACACAAGATCATAGGCAAGAGGAAAGGCCAGGATCAAAGCCGAAAGGCAAAGCTTTCACAGAAACTAAAATAGTAAAATCCTTTATAAAAACCCACCAGCACAAAAATGCATGTATAATTTTATATTAAAATTTAGTCATCACCAATATTAAGACCCATTTTCAAGACAGCCCAGTAACAAAATAGCTGTCAAAGACAGCTGCATTATTTGTACCCATAGACCATAATAATATTTAGTCTAATCTCAGTCTATAACTACTATGTTTTTCTATAGACTGGGTTTAATTTAAGCTTGGCCTGAATATCAGGTAACAAATAATATTTGAAATTAACTGAGAACATGAACTGAAACATATGCTTAAGTCCACACAGTATAATTTCTAAATGAAGTAAGTAGAAGGGAAAATAACAGTGTAAGCAATGAGATCATTCTAGTAGATTACAACAAAGAGTGAAACATAGAACAACAAATAAACTGAAAGACGACAAATTTTTTGTCATTTTATTTCACTACACATTTATCCAGAATTTTTTTTACCAATTTCAAGTTCTTTGAAAAGAACTGTAAAGGCAGAATGGATAGAATGCACACTGATACCAACATTTAGCACTTCAACTAATAATAGGATGATATTCAAGACAAAATGTATCCTTATCAATCAATGAAGTAAATAAAAAAACTGACATACTTTCAATGGCATATGTACCAAAGAAATCTGAATATGCAGGAAATTAATTAAAAATACTAGCTCCTCAGGTATGACTATGGCTATGTCGAAGTCTCGATGACTATAGACTGATATGATGAAGATTCATTGATATGATTGAAGTTATTAAAAAATTTAAGTGATAATCATTTAATTTAAGGGGCTAAATGAAATCATTAACTGAACTTATGTCTTAACGATTTGATTACAATGACATGAAGTCCTTTGGTTTATTTCGAAACCTCAATGAACTTACATGTATATGATTGTGGTGTCTTAAAATTATTTTTGTTTCCCTCTTCTGAATTTCAAGACTACAAAAGGCTAAAATATCTGTAGTCTTATAATTACTGTTAGGAAACAGGCTCTTCAAAATACTTCTTAGCTTTAAAAACATTTTTATTACTTACTAATGTATTTACTATACAAAATAAATGATACAAGATTACTACTACTATTGTTTGAAGTACAAACACTGAATAAAAATGGCATAATGGAAAAAAAAGCTACAGAAGCCAAATAAAAAAAGAATGCTTTTTACATACATGTCTTACTTGTAAATGAGAGAGACTAGTTTTATATATGATATAGGATAAAACAAAAAATGTAATGTTTAGTAAAGTCATTCTTAATATAACGTATAATATATAAGAAATCTCAGGGGAGTATGTCGTGTATATAATATATATATATGAATACCGGTGTATATATAGCTTCATGTAAAAATAAATTGGCAGAAAAAAATAAATGAGACTGAACTCCGAAATTGGAATTCCATTTGAAAAATAAGTAAAATAGGGATAACATGATATTCACTTTGTCAGTAGCACAGTGCTAAACATTGTGATGATAAGTTGGGAGACGTTTTGGCTTAGGTAGTTGCGACTAGGAATCTTAAAAAAAAACATATTTTTGACTTTAAACAAGAAAAATGATATAGACAGTTAGCACCAATAATTCACAAAAGGACACAACGTACACATTTTTTTTCTAGTTAACACTTTCAAAATACAACCAAAACTAAGCACAGCTGATATAAATGAGTAAGCAAGTACCAACTTTTTAAACCAAGGAATGAAGCAGCACCAATAAATGATCAGGTGGTAAGAGAGATCAGAAATCAATTTAATAATTTATACTTCGCATTCTTATACATGCTAAATTATATATCTGTAACATAACTTCACTAAGATGATTACTGTATATCATCACCTGCTCAAAAAATCTTGGTATTCGCCCACAATCCATAAAAATAATAAGAAGAAAAAGAAACCATAAATTTTTAAACAATAAAGGAAAACAATGTTTCTCAATAAGTCCACCTTGATCACAGAACAGTATTTAAATTAGTAACAAATACGTTCTTAAAAACTACATACAACTATGAGCACATCATATTCCACTCTAGTAAACTTAATCTACAAGTCTTACAACACATACCGCCGTTGACTCAGTATACAGTATACAACAAGTGAGTATGTTATTTCTAAGAGCATTTCTAATATACAAGATGAATGAATGGGAGACAGTGCTTGTGTATGCTTGCACAGCACACTTATGATTTGGGCAGGGCTGAAGTGTCAGGAATTTCCATGGCCAAAAGTATTTTTTTTTCATCTGTGTCTGTATGTGTTTGACACTCTCATTTAGGCCCTCAATAATAATAATCATCATCACTTTCAAACTTTCCCATGCCTGACAAATTTGATTTTATTTTTCTTGCACAAAAGTACAAAGTAACAATAATTTACTTTTAATTCGTTGAATACTGTGAACTTAGTTTGTGAGATAACCTCTTGGGATGGGATAAAAGATCATGAAGAACCAACGCCAGTTTTCCAGAATATCACTTAACAACTTTTACTCATAGAAAGTATATTTTTGGTATTTTGCTGTTAGATTGTCTTTCGATGTTTCAATTTCAAACTCCTGAACACTAAGAGAAAATACCTAATGTGACCATGTTTAGTATTGGGTTTTCGTCTCATAGGTAGTGGTTGTGGTGGTAGTGATGGGCGCACCACCAGTGACTGCGTGCTGGTTTGACTTCCATTCTCCATACATCAAGAACAGGTCCACACCATAGATAATTGTATTTGCAAACGTGAAAAACTGGAAAACAAAAAGAAATAAAGATTACTGAAAAAGAACTGCTTTATTAAAGATAAAGAAAAACTGTTTTCAGAACACAAATGACATTAAGCTTTACAAGATTCAGAGATTTTGTAAAAGAATTACAAACAACTCATGTATTTTGTATAGTGGCATATCATTCATAGAAAGGATACCGTTCTTATTTGAATAATAAGAAGGAAATATTGACAAATTTTAATGTTCTTAATTCTGATAAAACACCAAAATGCAAATCTTGAAAGATATAAAAACACTTTTCTTTTGAAATCAAATTAAAATCCTAGTTTCACCAAACTTAATCTAAAAGTATTTTGCACATCTGCAGAATATGGCATAAACTACTATACAAAAGGAACTCCAGTTCATACCCTTTCTTGAAATTCTTTGCAAATTATTTAATGTTATCATTAAGCCAAAAAATCCTTTCTTTAACCCTTTCACTGCCAAATTCATTGATGGACTAAAAAACAGAAGGGAAAGATACCTTTGCTCACTGCCAAAGTGAGTGGTATTATTTTTGGGATCTTAATTTAAGTCTTTGATACCTGTCAACACGATACCCACTTCTTCGCCACCGTAAAATGAACACAAGAACTCTGAAATTATATTTTTAATCAAATTATTTTTACTAGTTGAGAGAAAAAAACTGTTGCTACACATAGCTGGCAGTGAAAGGGTTAATGGTTTCCTGCAGACCAAAAATAATAGAAATAACAGTCTAAAAATACCAACCGTTTACAATGAGCATTCCCCAGCTCGTGATTTGCTTCAGAATACCATGAATGTCATAAGTATTCTTTTCAAACTTTAATACATGTACATTTCTGAATTAATCATGAGGAAAAAGAAATAAAGATAATAATAATAATAATATAAAATCAAATAATAAAAACAAGAAATGTATAATATTTCGATTGAACACTTACAGCAGTAGCACCAATTGCTGGATCATGAGGTGCCTTTATAGCTGCCACAATAGCAGCAATGACGAAGAGCACCACATACAAAGCATAGTAGATGAACTCCTGAAAAGCAGTAAGAAGTAAAATGTTAAGATACACATTGTTTCTTTGACTGCCGTAAACATTGTGCAGAATAGTCTCAAAATATTTTTTTCACCTGGATATATAAGAGAGAGAGAGAGAGAAAGAGAGAGAGAGAGAGAGAGAGAGAGAGAGAGAGAGAGAGAGAGAGAGAGAGAATTACAAAGTAATTTAACAAATACAGTCACACCTGCCTAGACGGAATGCTGTCTAAGACGGAAACCTGCCGAGACGGAATCTTATTTTTCCCCCC
>JBDFRD010095721.1:0-13483 GCA_039654405.1 Bullina lineata
TCTTCTTCTTCTTCTTCTTCTTCTTCTTCTTCTTCTTCTTCTTCTTCTTCTTCTTCTTCTTCTTCTTCTTGCTGTTGCTGCTGCTGGCAGTGTTCATTTCGTTAAGTATCTTGTGTTGTCTGCTCTGAAATTGTACTGCAGGTAGGCCTACCGTACTTAAGTGTCAACATGAAAGTACATGTAGATATCTAAAGAACAGAGCTAAGTGCAGATAGTTATGTCATTGGGCTCTCATTGTTGTAACAATGTTGAGAAATGCACAGCTTGTGTATTAAAAGCAGCTCTTTTCACTTTGTAACAAAATAATATTAAAAGGCAATGTCCCTTGAAAAAAATCGAAACAAAACAAGTCGAACTTTTAATATAAAATAAAATAGTTTCTCTTGGACAGTCCATTTTTATCCGATCCGTTGACACCCACTCACGATTCGAGGCGGACATTGCAGAGTGTTGAAACACTCTATGAATCGACCTTTTTTTTTATCTCGGAAATCTTACATAATATTTTGGTCTAAGTTATTTCCCATCCCGATTCCTTTTGTAAGGGATTTTTTGTTGTTGTTATCATGATGGCTCATACTGAAATACATGTAGTTTGACATTTCCTGCGTTTGGTTCCTGTGGAGGCCAATTTTTCTAAAACGAGGCCAGTCTATGCTGTCAAAGGTCCAAACCCACCACCGAGAACAGCCCAGGCTAATATTATACATGATTCATAACATAAATCAAGCTGACTTGGAAAATAAACCCAGATCAAAACTCAAAAGAAAACGCACTTATTTCTTTACTCACAGTTTACTTGTAATTATTTGAACCCTCGTTCAGTAACATTTTTTAAAGTTCTAATATAAATATTTGTTCTGAAAACTTGAATAGACCACTTCGAAAAACAAAACTTGAGAACCAAAAAAACAAAATCACATGAACTGTACAAGCAGTTTTCCATTTCTGAGTAGTATTCAACCGGCGCAAAAGAACAAAAAAACGCGCGCGTAAAACAAAAAGCAGGTCTGTCTGAGTATTATTCATCCAGTTCCTTCATAAATTCAACTGTTACCCTCCACCCCTCCCCCTTCTCCTTTTTCGCAGGTTTGTGCCCCGCCCCGCCTCGCCCAGTGGTGCCACTCATAGCGCTGCCTCACCGCCAAGCCGAATGATCCGGGCTCCGAAAGTGGCGGGTCGGAGGTAAGGCCACTAATCACGGCGCATGCGCAATAAACATCTGCATTTTCCTGACGGCTGTGCTGAAATTCGTATTACAACTTCCGTGATATTTTTTGCTGTGATATTCTCTGTTTCTGTGGATTATACAGCGATTGCAAGGCCTCTAAATGCTTCCAAGCACAGCAGGTTTCGGATAGTCAATCCCCGGTAATCCGATAGGCCCCAAGATGTCGGGGAGGGCCAAAATGGTGTTCTTCAACGGCTCTCTGAAAATCAAGATCTGCGAGGCCGTGGATCTGAAACCCACAGACTTCTCTACCCGTCTGCAGATGGGTTCCACGAAAGAGAAGGCTGCCCAGATGATTGAGCCGTATGTGAATATTGATGTGGATGAAGTTTATGTTGCTAAAACAACCACCAAGCCTAAAAGTGTGAAACCTCAGTGGGTTTGGAATGAGGATTTTACGTCGGAAGTGCATAACGGACAGAATATGAATCTGACGGTTTTTCACGATGCTGCGATTCCACCAGACGAGTTCGTAGCGAATTGTACGGTTCCATTCGATGATGTGAAAGGAAAATCTGACTTTTGGGTAAGTGTATGCCTTTTCATTCTTTGTATGTAGTGTAATTCTGCTGTAAATTCTCGTTCATTGCACATAGAATCACTCGTCTTCGGTAGCCATTTTCCCCCCTCGCTTCGTCTCGGAATCGGGGCGCCTCATCCGGACATTTTCCGAATTCACGTTCTTAGCATTGAACATTATCATTTTGGTCTCGATAGTTTGTCGCGTTCTAACTGTACACACGAGTGATATAATCTTATGAGACTTGAATGAGACATGATGTAGAAACAAAGATGCATGTTTTTTGGGGGTCAGATTAAAGATACACGAAGTTCCATAATGTCTACTACACTCTTGTTTTATAGATCGATTTGGAACCCAATGGAAAACTGCACGTTGTTGTCGAGCTGTGCGGCTCCAATACGGAAGGTAAGAACGCTTTTATTTCAATATCATTAGCATAGGCATAGCTTTCTAGCCGGTCGAAGGTTTTCTTTCTATGCCGTTCATGTGCGTGTCCATTGTGTGTCATTTAGCTACTCTTATGCGCTTATTTGGTGATGTCATCCTCTTTTATGCTGGGACAATGCGATCTCTGTTGTCGCTAATGAACGGAAGAAAATGACGTCGACGCAGTGCTTTGTCGCGCTGATCCAGTCTTTATGATAATGAGGAACAACATCGATCGCGGTGCCGAGTCTACTCGATAGGACTACTATTACAAGTAGAGAAGCTCGATCTAGGCCTGCTCCATCTCCCTTTCTTTATAATAAATACAGAGAAATATTGCTTTGTGTCGAATCAATATGTGAAGAGAAGTAAGGCTGACCACAGCAGGAATAGCTTACTTTCGTAACTTGGAATCTTTTGGCCCATAGTTTTGGAACTCACCAGCTCTCATCAGATGGCTGGAGCGATGTTCTCCCTTCTCATTGCCAGCAAGACGTGAGCCTATTTTGACACTTTGCCAAGATGACCCACTGCCTCATCAATGATCAGCTGACTCTTACTATTATGAATCAGAGGCAAAAGATAGGATAAAATATTATAAATTCAGGACCTGATATGCAGATAGATCTAGTTCTTTATTACTAGATTCTAGTTTTTGTTTTTTTTTATCTAGGCCTACTTGTGAGCAGGACTGCCTTGCTACTCTTTTAAAACATTGTATTGTTAATAATTGCCAACTGTGAGAAGCTGCAAACAATTCTCAATAAAGTGACAGAAGAAAGTGGAAAAAGGGACTAGAATTGAATGCATGGTTATATCAAAGAAAGGACAAATACCTCAATCCAACATCAACTGAAAGGGAGGGTAAAATCAAACAAGTATACCAATTGAAATATCTTGGGTTCATGATTACATCAGATGCAAAGTGTGACTAAGAAATTAAGAAAGGTATAGCTATATCAAAAGATATTTTTAATGAAATGAGCCCAATATTGAAGAACAGGAACATCTCCATGGGCACGAAAATAACGATGACATCATATGTATGATCATATGTATGGCTGCGAATGCTGGAACATCTCCAATATAAGACAAAAAAGGAACTGGAGGCTACGGAAATGTGGTTCGTAAGATTGAGAATAATGACAGAAAAAAATACCAACAAGAAGTTTTACAACTTGCAGGTGTGGAGCGTACACTGACTGATGCAAACAATAAGAAAAAGTTAAATATTTTGGCCATGTCAACAGAAAATGACTAGAAAAACTCATACTCTGTGGAAAAATTGAAGGCAAAAGAAGCAGAGGAAGACGATGAACATCATACATTGACAGTCTGAATACTCTCTCAACAAGTAAACTGTCCAACATCAAGTTAATCCGGCTGACTGATAATACTAATAGAGTGGACTGGGAGACCATGATCGTCGATGACTGGGAGACCATGATCGTCGATGCCTGCACCAGGCCTGACACTTAAAGAAGAGTTGTTACAATTGGACCAAATATATAGATCCTTAATAGCCTAGGTATCTACTAATCTAGTAAATTTCAAATAGCCGTCATGAAATTCAACATTTGTATTTATTATGGGCATAATGCTTTACAGAGCACTGATTTTGTGGTAATCCTCCCTAAAGTAAGGGGCATTCCAGATCCATTCACATCAAGGTTAAGGTGAAACACTTTAAAATAGGACAGTGGTTGAAAGGCTTATAAATGGTTTGCAATGTGAAATGGTTAGAACCAATTCTTTTAAAAAATCCTGCCAGTTAGATTCTAGATCCTTTTTATGTGGAAAATGCATTGACACATTTATAGTTTACACTTTACACTTTAAGTTTAAACTTTGCAAATTATATGAAGTACCAGTAGTTTAAACACTGGATCACTTTGTAGGCCAAGTGACAGCACGTAGGATTCTGTTATTTTCCCAAGGACAATTTAATTATTAATTGCAGCATAAAATAAATGGAAGTTATGACTGTAAAAAAGATGAATGTTTACAAGTTTGAGGCCCGGCAAGGTAAAAGTATTAGTATTTTCTTTGTTTTTTTTCTGCGCAAAGGTTTTCACTCCATCAGTTTCACAATTTGACCCATTATACGGGCATTGACTGGTAGACATGTGAAATTAAAGAGAAGACTGGCATTTCAACATGGAATTGAAATTAAGCTCACTATCATTGAAATGTAGTATGAGTCGTTTGTTTTGTTTGCAAGTTTCCTTGCTATGTTTTTTTATAGTTTTGGTATGGTTGTTGATTTTGTCATTTTCTGTTGTAATATTCTTGCATTCTTATTCTTTTTGTGTGTGTGTGTGGTATAAATATAACATTAACATTATATCCACTGACTTCTGGCTTGACATGCTATTATCTCTTCAAACTTCACATCTTGGCAGTATTTACATTTATTTAGACTGAGTGTGAAAATGACACAAAAAAAATTTCCAAATGACATCATGTTTATCTCAATGTCAGAATGGCTTCAAATATTCAATTCTGCAATGCAGAGATCAGAATTGTACAGTATTCTGATGACTACATTAAAGTAACAAATATCAGACACACAAATATTTGCTTTCATTGTGTGTAATTTGTATTGGATTTGTCCAAAGTTTGTTTGAAACTGACTATAAACTTGTTAAATAAGAATTTGAAAGACTATCTCACTTGAACCATGTGAAACATATAAAAAAATGTATATTTGATTATCATGTAATCAAGGTCTAACAAATTAAAGACAATAAAACATTCAATAGCATTTATATTCATGACCTGTTTACCTCCTCACTTCTGTTTCCTGGCCATCATTTTTCTTTATTAGTCTTTGTTCTCCCTTCACTTCCTGACTCATTTTTTCTTATTCTTACCTTCTTACAGTTCCCACCTTTTTGTAAGATTCTTATTATTCCCACAGAAAAAAATAATGCACGCACAAACCATAAGTGGTATCCATGTCATTTTCTGTCTTTCATATTGTTTTCTTATCACATAGCCTTCCTCGTCTTTCCATCTACCAGTCAATGCCTGTATAATGGGTCAAATTGTGAAACTAATGGAGTGAAAACCTTTGTGCTATTTAAGTCAGTATTCAAATGAAAAATCTTTTTTTAATCCTGTAAAATCAATTTTTCAATTTATTTTTTTGTTTGTTTGTCTGTCTGTTGATGCCATAAAGAGAGTGTTGTCAGTAGTAAATTCATCCTTCGAACAAAAAAGAAAAGAAAAAAAAGAAGTTAAGTTTGGAAGGGAAGGTATTTGTTGATTATGCAATGTCGCTTGATTTTTCAGTCTTGAACGTTATGGGATGGAAACCCAGCTAGTTAAAATTCTTTCATTTTTGTATTTTTTCATTATATTTTTATTGTTTAACTGTTATGATTTTGTTTTCTTTTGTAGTAAGCAAACTTTTTTTTTTTTTTTTTGCACAGTATGAAATTGAAGCTCCATTACAAAAATGTTAATGAAAAAAATTATTGACTTGACTATCCAACAGAGTATCAGTAAGTGTTCTATTTCCTCAGCGTCCATTTGTTTCGATTGCCATTGTGCTTAGAAAAGATGGGATTATTTGAACTTGAATTTACGAAGTACAGTATAACAATCATTTTTGAATTTGCAATGAAAAGTGATGGTGATTTTTCTTTTAATTTACAAGGTGCTGCAGAATCTGCCCCCAAAGAGAAAGTATTCAAAGAGAAGGAAGGTATGCTCAACAGGCGTCGTGGGGCCATGCGCAGACGGGTGCATCAGGTCAATGGTCACAAGTTCATGGCCATGTTCTTCAGACAGCCGACCTTCTGCTCACTCTGTCGAGACTTCATTTGGTAAGTATCCACCTCTAACCACTTCAAGAACCTTTTTTGAAGAAATGGTCAGATGTGTATTTGGAAACTGGCTGTAAACTATTTCTAAACACCCCCCTAAATTCTTTCCATGTGTAATAGCACGATGATTTCCCTAAATGGAGCTGTCAGTGGGTCATAATAAAAGAAAAGTAATCACAGTGACATCTTCTATGTTCCATTGACTGGGACTATTTCAAATGTAATGGACAGATAAGCCAAACAAATCTTGACCAATATCTGTGTGTGGGGAGGAACAATCAGGAACAGTAGAAGAATTAAGATAAAATGGGACCCTAGTTATGGCAAACTATTATAAATTATACTGATTCTATGCTTTGAAATGTTTGATGGGCAGATGAGTTTTACTGTTTGTCCTTTCATTTTTGTTCATTTTGCTTTCCTTCAACAGGGGACTGGGTAAACAAGGGTACCAGTGTCAAGGTAAGTATTTTAAGTGTGTACGCATCAATTGTGAAACCATTGACGCTTTGTAAATTTACACTTTAAAATTTTTTTTAAAAAGACAATTTTGCTCACAAATAACAGATTGTCTATAAAAGGATTTGACTTTCTTTGTTATGAAATCCCATGGTTTTGATTAAAAAAAAACAGAATGCCCTGGTATGTTCATCAGTATATTTGTTTTCGACAGTAGTATTATTTTTAGAAGCTGTCAACAGATTAAGTTGGGCTTAATTTTTAGCCCAATATCATGTAGACTATTTCTATAGCAGGGGATTGAAATATTAATTGAAGATCAGATATAAACCTACAATATGAACGCTTTTACTTGTTTTCCTAAACAATTGGAACATAACTAGGACTTAATTTTAGTACCATACTGTTCTTTAAGCAAGAACTTTTGTTTGTGATATTTAGCTATAGGCCACTCACACCCATCCATGATGTTTGAGCAAAGCTTTATATAATATAGATGTAATTATTAAGTAATGTTTTTGATTTTGGATATCTTTTCAGTATGTACATGTGTGGTACACAAGCGATGCCATCAACACATTGTTACAAAATGTCCTGGTTCAAGGGAGGTATCCAATGATGAGGTAATTTGAAGTCTGCTTGCACCTCACATTTACAACTATTGAAGGAAGAAGAAACTCACTTGTAATTGGCTGTCAAAGATTAAAAACGTTTTTGTCTTTCAAATAAATCATCAAAAGGTAGCAGAAGGCTTGAAATTTTGTGGGGGAGTTTTGAAAATCTGTAGACAACAAAATTTAGACAGTTTTGTAGATTGTTTTGCTCTATTATATCGACTGTTTTTCATTGAAATATTTGTTGAAAGTATTCAAATGAAAGGCTGAATTGTAGAAAGATTTTTAATATTGGAATTATTTTATTGACAATCTTTACAAAAAGTACTTGATGAGCAAAATCAGTAGGCCTACATGTCATGCAGCATGTAGTCACTGTTAAATTTTAAAGAAAACAACCAATTATAGATTAATTTTACGGAGTGACTATTGCGGCCGTAAAGTCCGAAAGTGGCCTAAACAAAGATATCAAGTCAAGACGTCGTGTTTAGTTCAGGCTCTTTCCCGGTCATTCGGTCATTTTGATTATGTCGGCAGCGATGGAAACAGACAGGTGCAACAACACAGTGCAATTTAGTCAATTTTTTTAGGGAAAATAGTTCGATTTCAAGGTCAAATTTTGAGTCTGATTTTAAAACTGTTCACAGAGATTTAGATGTCTGGAGCTAGACTAGAAGTAGAGCTCAATCGAGATTTGGCATGCTATCCGGGAGTGAGAAAATCAAGAGTAGAATCTAGACTAGATAGATCTAGCCATTTTAGCTCTATTTAACTGATCTAGATCTACAGGGCAAAGACAAATTCAGAGGAAGGCTCTAGCTAGACCTAGAACAATATTCCTAATTTCATGTAGTTACAGTGAACCTCAGAAGTGATCTTCAGCGAATGTCATCCCTGGTTTGTAACTCTTCCTCTTCTATCTTTAAGAAAGTGTCATTTTAAAATATTTTTACGGGCTTCATTTGTAGATGTCAGACTCGTTTGTTATGTTGCAAAGCTGAATGTAATTTTGTTTCCCTTTTCTTCTGCTTCAACAATATTCCTTGAGTGCTCATCTTCTTTACAGGTAACAGGGACCCGGTTCAACATCAACGTTCCTCATAGGTTCAATGTCCACAACTATCGACGGCCAACATTCTGTGACCATTGCGGCTCTCTTCTCTACGGCCTGGTTAAGCAAGGACTTCAGTGTGATGGTATGGTCAGATTAAAATTTTGTGATAGGCATTTATTAAGTGTCTTTCTTTAATATTAATTGATTTCATGGTATAAGCCATTCCTGCTACTATTGTGAGAAATAAAAAAAACAGAATGGTCTAATTTACAAATTCATTTCCTGATTTGAAATCATTTAATTTTTAAATTGACAAATGTTTTCAATTTATTTATTTTTTAATTTTTAGGAGTGCCAGGAATTTGAAAAAAATATTCTTGAACTGTATGAAATTTAAGTAAAAAAAAAGTACAAGCATTGCAGTTTTTTTCAAAAATGGCTGATTATGCTTTAGGGTGAGAGACATGTCATGCAATGCTACCATAACGTTTGAAAAGACGTGTTTATATCCAATACTGAAATGCTTGTCAAAATAGGGAGGAGGTAGGACCAAGACCTTTGTCTTATTTGATATTTTTATACATATCAATTTTTCATTTTACAAGAATGTATATTATATAAATGACTGATTTGATTTCTTTTTCTACAGTATGTAAAATGAACATCCACAAACGGTGTCAAAAGAATGTGGCCAACAACTGTGGTACAAACACAAGGGACATGGCTCAGATACTGCAGGAGATGGGTATCTCAGGAGACAAGCTCCGACCTAAGACGAAAAAGGTAAAAAAAATGTCTCAAGTTGTTTACCATTTGTTTGTGATCTGATAACAGCAAAGTGTTGGGATGTTTTGATCCTTTTATTGGCCGATCAGTGAGTAGTGAAATGGGTGGCAAAGAGAGAAATTTGTTCAAATCAACTTCATCAAATGAGTAAACGTCATTCAGGGGTAGCCAGTTTCAAGAATAACAGAGAATGCCCTTTTTTTCCCACTTGATGTAAATGAATTGGTAATTCTTCTAAGTTTGCATTCTTGTCATCAGGAGAAATGTCGACATGAGGATTCTTTAATTAAGGTGATAGCATTTGTGATATAACAAGAAAAGAGATTTAGAAACGTGCAATCATAAATAATTTGTCAATGTACTCTTTTTTACATTTTCATTTATGTTTTTAAAGCATTTTTAAGCATAAAATGTAACTGTCTCGTCATAAATGTATATTTTGTAAAACTCATAAATGCTCTCATCCCGTTTTATCTTCCAGTTATCAATAAGTGAGTCCCCGCAGAAGAGCGTGCCCATGCATGAGAGATCATTTTCATCCCCGATACCTGTGATACAAGGTAGAGAGTAGACAGGGTAGTGTGGTGACATCAAAGAATGTAGAAAGGAATGATACATGCAGCCTATGGCTTTTCGAAGCACATAAACTGTCCTAGCAATATCGAATGGCTTTTGGAATAAAGAGCTCTTCATCTTCTTGTCTATCTTACGAGTGGCATACTCAGCTAGATAATAATCAGATTGCCTTTTTTTCTGAGCTTTGGAATCCAAAAGCTTACAATTAAGGGAAAGTTTTATGATTTTAACAGTTTAGTGTAACCACAGCGTATATTTAGAAAATGTAGTCTGCATCCTCCATGGGCTGGTTTCTCAAAACAGTGAAAGACATGCTGCATTCCTTAAGTAGCAGAATGTGGCCAAACAATATTTCACAGCTGGAAAGAAAAAAGGAACATGTGGAGAGGGGGGAATGCACTTCCACTTTCATCTCATTCATAATCTTGTCTTGTGTTGGGCAAACTTTTAAAAGTAGTAGTAGAAAAGATACCTGTCCTAGGGGGTTCACAACAGAGGCTGTTAACAATATTAGTTATAATGGATTTATCAACTTTCATCCTTCAGCTTATTTGTTCACCTGCTTTTTTCAGTTTTTTATTGACTCCATATGAAAATCAATGCTTGTCATATTAATCCGTTCTGCAGAAGAATGAATATATCTTCTGGCTCATTTTACCCTTCAAATTTTCTCACAGATGATGAGGGTGGTCCTGAATGTGGACTGGGAGGTGAAAACCTGTCCGTCAATGCAAGCAATGACCACCCAGGCTCTCGGACACGAAGTCCCTCAGGGGACCGCAACCGGTCTCATCATGGTCGAATCAGTCTATCAGACTTCAGCTTTATCAAAGTTTTAGGCAAGGGCAGTTTTGGAAAGGTAAGCTCATAATTTTACTCATTTTAGTGTTTTCATGGCGCATAATACAGTGATATCCGCCTAAGAGCTCGTCATTCTTGTGAAACAGATTTTTTTCTGTATAATTTATCAGCGCAAGAGTCCGCTTTCTGCCTGCGCAGTCATAATTGGCTAGATCTACGCTTTGTTGCTGTGTCCTATTCTCTAACCGACACCTTCAGTGTGACCTGGCAACCCAGTCTCACCCCTACCCAGCTGCCGTACTTCACATATCATGATGAAACACCGCTCTCTTTGTTTTGATCTACATAGTAAAAGCGGCATCGCAGTGAGGGATCAGAACCAAGATGGGTCTGAGTTAGATTTTATGGAAAGGAGCCGCCGGCGCCTTGCCGCATTGTTTTGTGTAATGCAGACAGGGATAGTCTGGCAGGAATAAGCATGATTTTGATTGATGTTTAAAATTTAAGTAAGCCAATCACAGATTGATTTGGTCAGTGATGAGTGACCATTTATTTAGTCACCCAGAGTTGTGTCACTCAGTCGCAAACATCGCTTTTCTTTGAAATCCATCTTTAAGAGCCACCCGAGGGGCGGGTTCTTAGGCGGAGACCACTGTAATAGTAGTAGTAATTATAATTCTAATAATAAGAAGCAAGAAGAACCTATACATATTGGCATTGAATTGTTCTTGTGTGTTTAAAAGATATCCCATAGACAATATTTTTCAGCAAACAAAAAAAGCCCTTGTCAATTAAGATAATGTATTCTTTTGTAGATATTTAAAACAATTTTTTTTTAATTTATACTTGTATTTTGGCGTATACTTATGGCAATAGAGGTTTTGAATTACATGTATCAGGAAAGAGTCATGGGCAAGTTTAATTTGTTTTCCCTTGCTTTAGTTATTTAAATGCTGACTTGTTTTGGCATGTTTGAATCATCTTCTTGAGCTCCTGTGAATGAAATGATAAATTAGGTATTCCACTGGAAGTAAATCCTCATGTCTATAATTCTAAGGTCAAACTACATTGATAACACTGAAATGGTTTGAATGCAAGAAAAGACTAAGTAGTTTTATTTGGTTTTCCAGGTGATGCTGGCAGAGAAGAAGGGAACGGATGAAGTATATGCCATAAAAGTTTTAAAGAAAGACGTTATCATTCAAGATGATGATGTAGAATGTACGATGACAGAAAAAAGAATATTAGCGTTGTCAGCAAAACACCCTTTCCTGACAGCTTTACATTCATCTTTCCAAACAAAGGTAAGAGTCATTTATTAGTTTGCGTATATTGAAATTAGTGTCTGCTTTTTGAAGGGCTGAATGGGGTACAATACTTTCTTATGAATATGGCTTGAAGGGATAACCATATGAAATATTTAAAGTTATCTAATATACATATTTGCCCTTTTTTTATTCAATTATTAATGTTCACTCTTCTGCAGGAATTGTTTATTTATTCTTCTGTTTTTGTTTTTTTTTAAACAGGATCGATTGTTTTTTGTAATGGAGTATGTCAACGGAGGGGATCTTATGTTTCAAATTCAAAGAGCACGCAAGTTTGATGAACCCCGGGCCCGGTTTTATGCTGCAGAGGTGACATTAGCCCTCATGTTCCTTCATCGACATGGAATTATATACAGGTAAATAGATTTAAATAATGGGAGACATAATTGAAATGTAATGTCACTGGTTTGAAAAAGAAATGCAAAAAGCTTTTTACTATGACCTATCATCAGCTTTCAGACTTAAATTATATTAATTTAATCAAAGTCTATAGTTTGAAACAATATTGCACTGATGAAGTCGCATCATGTCTTGAAAATACAGGGTTGTTTTGCTGGCCATGTTCCATTGGGTTGATTGATAATAGTATTTCCTCTGGATTGGAGAGTTCTGCTGCTATGATTTGACTTACAGCAGTAGTATTTATATTTCCACACAACTGATGGCTGTGAGAGTGCAAAAGTAAAGCATTGTAAATACACATATTATATGCTCTGTTCTTGATAAATCTTTTTTTTCCCCAGAGATCTGAAATTAGACAATATATTGTTAGACGCGGAGGGCCACTGCAAAATAGCTGACTTTGGGATGTGTAAAGAGGGTATGACAGAGAACAAACTCACTCAAACATTTTGTGGGACCCCAGATTATATAGCCCCAGAGGTGAGTGAGTGCTATTTGAATGTGGTCTCTGAGCTGTTATCTCTAGCCCAGAGTTCCTTTTTTTTTCTCCCGTATAATTTGTATGCATATTCTTAACAAGTTGAAAGTAGCAGTAATATATGAAATTTCAAAGCTCCTCTATTCTTTTTAATCCAATCCTGTCTACAGCACCCAAAATCGCTCAGAACTCATATCCCTATTGAATGTCTATGGTGCTTGACAGCGCCCTTTCGGTACTAATCATTTTCTTGCGTTCTACGTATGCGTGCTTCGCGGAGCAGTAAAATGAGGCCCGCGAAGCAAAACAGGCAGAAGGTGGGACTTGGGACTTTTTTTTTTATTGAAAACATAATAAAAATCGGTTGAGAACTTTATTTTTTAGTGATTTTTTGAAAGTGGCTTTCATTTCAAGGCATTGAAATGTCACAGGCTGAATTTTTACGGTTTTCATGAAGAAAATGATGATGAGCATGACCCTAATTTGAAAATGACAGTGAATCGGACTTCGATGTAGATCTACTAACCATCAAATCTCTCCTTTACAATGAGAACAATGACCAGTGATGATAGCAAGCGTGACAATGACAATGGTGATAACAATGATGGGTTATGTCCCTTTTGTTAATATTTCGATAGGGCAGAGCTGGCTGGGTGCTTAGACAGGAAAGGATTAATGCATATTTTTTCGTTGTGTGGTTTCCAAAAAAAGTTACAATGAGTTTTGGAGTTGTTTTTGGCTCGCTGTTTGATTTGACTCCATTCTGTGGCCAATGTAGTATATCTACTAAGACATGGCATCCCACTTTATATGGTTGAAGGTAACATGTCCTGTTGAATGTTTTTAGATATATAACACTAGTTGGGCACCCGGCTTCGCACGGGATGTCATTCTGTGCTACAAAATTAAGAGTATTGTGTTGTAGGTTCACTGGAAACAAAGAGATGCAAATGGGAAACTCCTCCGCTGGCTCCA
>JBDFRD010095832.1:0-13482 GCA_039654405.1 Bullina lineata
CTTCTCATTCGCAGCTCTGTCGTTCATATAGTATTCAAGCTTTTTCCATATTTCAATCTTTGTATCTTCTACTGCCAACGCACTGACCACCTCATCTTCTCTCTCATCTCAATCACACAGCTAATGCCGATGAGGGAAGAGTGACCTCGTGTCATCCAAGTTCCGTCAAAGGACACGGCTATGTCAAGAGGCTTGTTTGGCTCCGCCACATGCTCGTCTCCGTGGACTGCCCGGTGTTCCGCTTTGATGATGCCAGCAAACCTTTGAAATATTGCTTTGGCTGCATCATCATTGCACGAATAAATAATGGACGCACTTTTCTCATATGTTTTTTTATGCACTGATGGCAAGGTCAAAGTCTCACAAAAATATGACAGCTTGTGGGGTCCCATATCGCTTTTCATAGCAGCGACTACTGCGTCCTGTCACTGTTGGTCTCGAGTGTATCTGATGTGTACGATGATGCATCGACTTTGTCACTTTTTAATCGATGTGATCACATAAATGTGGAAGCCGAGCAAAACATGAGCTGCGCAATGCAGGTGTTCCACAACTGTCGCATCATCCCCATGACTTTTTAGCATTTCATCTTTCCAGTCGTCTAACAACCTACTGCTTTTCTTCTCATTCGCAGCTCTGTCGTTCATATAGTATTCAAGCTTTTTCCATATTTCAATCTTTGTATCTTCTACTGCCAGCGCACTGACCACCTCATCCATCTTCTCTCTCGTCTCTTCTGCAATCGCCTTTCCTGCCTCAGATACTACCGACGACCACCCCAAACAGTATGCCTCTCCCGATTCCGTCCTGACAGATGTGTCCAAAATCTTCACTTTTTTTCTTGTTGTTCTGTCCTTATGAATTCCAAATCCCTTGCATTTTCGTAAAACATTCTCCCTTATAAAACTCTTTGCCATAACATGACCTTCATCTACTATTACATGTAATTGGCACACAGACTTGCTTGGCAAATTTGAAAACTTTATTCCTGCCATCTCCCCTACTGTTTCAATCACTGGTGCAACTTTCCCTGTAGCTACTTCCAAGCCAACCAATTCCATTACACAAAATCTGATTTCATTACTAAACTGACCACCCTTCGTCTTTGTCTCAATAATTACTTCCTGATCTTTTTTCACTCTCAGCAAGTTCTGCTCTTTGTTAGCCTCAACCCCAGGATTCATATCCATTCGTGACTGCCTCCATAATCTCTGCCATCTTGTTCTATGATATCTTGCCAATCAGTTGATTCTTTCTATTTCCATCCTTGAGAGCATTTCCTCGGTGACACAATGTCCTTGAGAAACAGCAAGTGATTAAAGTATTGCCATTTGGATGTCCAGGGTGGACCGTCTTCAAACCAGTTTGCAAAAGCATCGTTGTCAATCCAACCTTTCTTTGTTTGCGTAACGAAACAGTCCTCAAATACATCTTCTGGGTGAAAATCTGAATCTTGTTCCAAGATAAATCAGCATGGGAGAAATATATTTCCCACTGGCACTACAGCAAACCAAGCAGGTGATCATTGATTTGTCCTCATTCCCGACTTGAAAGGTGTGTTTTTGTGTTAGGAATGAAAGTACTCTACCACTTGTGCTATCCAGCTGGAACCCCGAAGCATACAAAAGGACAGTAGGATCTGTGTCCACAATCACATTTTTCATTCTTTGACATTTTCCTTTACTATAAGATATATGTAGTCCAATTACAATGTCTTTAACACTTTAAATCATTATATCGCATAGATGAGGTGAATAGGATACCCATCCAAACTTATAAAATACACGACTTACTTTTCACGCTCGTGTTTTTGAAAACATCCGTTGCACCATAACTTTTAGGAAGACGAAGTTGATGGATCGTCTGGGTAATATAAAAATGTTAATGTGGCTCCCGACAAAACTTGGATGCAGAAAGAATCACGGAAAATGAAGAAAGCTCAAACGGCCACGGTGCCGTGCCGGCCGCACTCTAGTGGACGTACTCTAAAGTCCTTAATTAAAGAAGGTGTGTTCCAGGTACTCAACTTTGTAGGGAAATGGTTTTTGCTGGGCCTCTTTGATATACCTCACATAGTCCGAAGGACACTAGACCTGCTTGTTCTTCTGTTGGCCTCTCGGTGGTCTGGTGAACGCTGTCGATTTCCATCTGAGTATGTCCTTTCTCGAGGAACTTGTGAGTTATCTTGACGTTGTGCTTTTGAGCCGTGTACGCCAAGACTGTTGAAAAAGTTGAATTTCTTTTATGATAAGGACATCAGTCAGAAAGATGATTTATTCGTCATAAAACAGGTCCTGCATCAGGTAATGACAGAGACATGAGGCGAATTCTTTGGCTGTCAAGCCCCTTTCAGCCTCATGCCATACATAACAACAGACATCTTTTGTGGTGCCATCATATATTGTAAAATTGTGCACGCACAGTTGTTACGTGGTTCAGGTCAATATGATCTGACCCTAGGGCGCCACTGGGCTATTGCTGTTCAAAGTGCGGCTATTAAAGCAGTTGAACGTTTTGTCAAACTCATCTGCGAAGCTTGTTGTCGTCGAGGCTTATCTAGGAAGGCAGTTGAGTTGAACCATTGTTGTGATTCCTGCTGCTACTGTGTGACTTTAGCCCCTTACGCACTGAGCAGCGCCACTGTGTGGCTGGTTCTCGCGACTGTGTCGCCACCAGTAGTAGTTTCGTTTGGCTACACTTCCAAGTTAAATTTTGTCAATCCAGGTTTTGAAAAACTTCGTCACATGTGTTTACGGTCTCGTTTCCTCCTTCCAATTTTGTTTCTGAACGAGGTGGTCAGTGTTTTGAGATAGAGTGTGGCATTTGGTGTAGCGCATGTAGCGATAACCAGCAAGACAGTGGCGCAACAGACGGCTGTTTGACCATGGACTCTGATGAGGAATGTCTCCTGCTTTGTCTTCTGCTTTTTCAAAAGCTAGAATGAATTTCTTAAACCGGGGAAATATACCTATCACTGCTTTTGTCAAACATCTTGACACAAACTCTCTGTTTTCTCTTTTTACCCAACACAGTCATGTTTTTATCTTTGTCTTCTCGTGGTAGCTAATATAGTCTTCCACCAGCACTAACCTTATGGTTAGCATAGATCTTGACAATTATCTTTGATGCTGAGCCATGAATAATACAGAACAGTTAAAGGATCTAAAAGTTCATCAAGACTTTGAGCTGAATCTAGGAGAGACATCCATCTGTGGGCAACTCTTTCTTTTGGTTGTTTGTCTGGCACACCTAGGATTTTACAAATATTAGAAAAATCTTCTCTTACTCTTATATCCGAACTAAAAGCAAAGTCTTTATGAATGTCATCTAACAAAAATGCAAGGTGATTCTCTGGGTCCAATTCTGAGGAGAACTGTCGTGTTACGTTGTGAATAGGATGACACACATCGCTAATGAAAGGTGTTGGATGGGATACGCCACTCTCTGATTCATTGTCAGCATTCAGGGTGTCATCTGATAAGATCTTATTATCAGCTGACTCTAGCTTCAATTCCTTTACCTTGATGTACTCTGCATTCACAATATTCTATCATCCCACACAATAGCATCTCAGCAATAATTCCAGCAAGTTTGAAAGCATTTTAACGAGCGGTTCCGGAGATACCAGTGTTTAAAGTATTGACGGGAAGTCGAAAATATGATTTTGAGAAAATCGAAAAAACCAAGTTTTCTAAGATCAGAAAACTTAAGTTTGGGACATATGTGTAACTAATGTAGATTAAACATGTTTCCCCATACCTAACCTATTTAAATATGCCAAAATCAAGCAAATTAAGCTAACTCATATCACAAATATTGTTGACTGCCCCAGTAATGAGAAACAGAAAAATGTGACGATAAACATGAAAATGTGACAATTGCAATGTAAGTAAGAAAAAGAGTTATTACGTTGTATGTAAATTTATTAAGTTAAAATAAATACACACAAACACAGCATTTTCACACTTACTTCAACAGTTGTACACATGTACAAAGAATGTAAAAATGTTACTACTTAGTAGCGGCCAGTGGAGTAGGCCGGCTCACCCTCACACCGTGTGTACTCCTGCTGAGCTGCCACACTTGCAGTTGTTCTGGCAACTCGTCTCCTCTTCGCCTCCACAGTCTCTTTCCTCTCAGCCTTTGCCACCCGCTTCATGTCTCTCTTTTGGCCCCTGCGAAGAGTTTCCCCAGGAATCGTGAGACCCACTGCTCGCAGAAAGCGACGAAAAGTCTGGCTGCCAGCGTTGAATTCCCCTATAGCCAGAGCAGTAGCCAGAGTAATTCTGGGTCTCCCCACAAACAAATGCTTGGGGCAACGCGCCCAGATCTTTGCATGGAGGGACTCACTTGCATTCTGTGTGAGCCCCTTCAAACAGCGACTCAGAAGAGCGTCAGAAGTAAGCCTGTCATCATAGACAGGCCGGATAAACTTGCTGACGTGCTGCGAGAGGTAGCAGTCTTGGTGCTGAGGGGCCTCGTCCGATGATGATGCATGGAAAAAATGTTGTCAGGATCTTTTTCTTCAGCTCCTCAACCGTTCTGCATCTACTGGCGACCGCTTTCTTGTAGTAGGCTTGGAGCTTGCCGACCTTCACCTAATGCAGAAAGGAAATAAAAAGAAAGCACACAAATGCATGAGAAAGGGCGTAGGATGCTTTTACTCCAGGTTCTAATGTATATGAGCTTAGGGGGAAAAAACAACAACAAAAAAGATCTGTCCCCCACTGAGGATATTTTTACACCTTATATTTTGATATTATTATTCAAGGTCAACTATACCATAAATTCAACAACTGCTGCACTGTATCTTGAACTTCATGGTGAAGGGGATACTTTACGTGTAGGCCAACCACTCAGAGAAAGCTGAAAAAACAGAGTTGAAAAATAAAGCAAAATGTACATAACAAACCTGAGTTAGACTCCCAGCTTTGCGATCTCCAAGAGTATTTCTCCTTTTAGCCTTAGTTGACAGAAGAGTACGGAGAGCTGTACCTAACGTCTTGGCGACATGGTTTGTGCACTCCTCCTTCTCCACAACTGTGTTGACGTATGGTTGCAGTCTGCAGTTCAGCAAAGGTTTTGGACTCCCCATCGCTGACTAGCGTGGTGTACCGCAGCTGTCTGCCCAGGGAACGGTTCCACATAACCCTTGCTGCCTCCACGTCCATCATGCCAGGGGATCCGTTGTGGTTGACCTGGCAAGATGCCTTATATTATATTATGCTCTCCATACCAGTGAGCATAGCCTTGCTCACCTCCCTCTTTTTTGAAGCTCCAGCTGTATAACAGAGCTGGGGAGCGAGGAGATATTACATAACACGAAAACAAAATATAAATAGATAGATTTATAATTATAGTAAAAACAAGTCTGTGTTTTCAATTTACAAACACTATAGATCTACATGTACCGTACTTACACCTTCGGATGTCATTATCGTGTCAAAAAGTATGTGTATGAAATGTTTTATTAGAATAATAATAATATATTTTGTGAACAAATTAAAACAAAAGCAAAAGTTTTGACAGAAAAAAAGATTAGAAGTGTGAGAGTATTCAGTAATTTAAAGAATTTGAAGGAATTTCCCTTTTTCACGCACCGGGAATTAAAGTCGTGGCAGCCGTATGAACTCGGTGACCTGAGAGTAACGGGTGAGTAACACAACGTGTCCACGGAAATATGTTACTACAATACTACACGTAATTGATTGTGATCATGATGAAAATGGTACAAAACAGCTACACACGAAACAGAGACTCCTGCATTGCTGCTTGAAAAGCATCTGTAATCAGGATTTCTTCTTAGTCATTGGCAGAGGAACGAAGAAAAAATTAATGAACTTGACGCAAAAGTTTGCTCGCAATACCATTTAATAAGAGGATTAACAGACTTAATACATGTACGTGTACCATAGTTACCATAGTTACCTTTCCTGAGCAGAAATGTAACATTGAAGCCTAAGGTTATACATCTACATGTGCATTATACTCAGTACCGGTATCGTCGATTTTCAATTATTTGTATCAACAACGTGGGTTCTGGTAGGAGTTGCACGTTGCAGAATAGTTTTGTTTTGTTTTATTTTGAAGTGTGTGCACACTATAAAATGAACAAAAGTTCACAGTCGTCTACCTGTGTCAGTTTGATTGTACATGTAGCCTATTTTCGTTTCTTTATTTTGCTTCTTCTTTTGGTTTCATTAGTCTGAGAAAGTTTTCTGCTACATGTCTGTCATTTTCCGTCACTATCTCTGTTAGCTCCTTCCTTGTAGTTAGCGTCGGTTTGCGTCAGTCTTAGCGTGCCTCAGTTTATTTACAATAAACAATGTGTTCTTTTAAATACTTTTAGTTTCCGTAAATCTGATAGCTTGCTTGAGTTGGCGTCACTTTGTGTCAGTTCTTTGTTAGCTCACGGAACTGTGCGTCATCTTATTGCGCTTGCACTAGCAATTCTATGTCAATACCCTCTTCGACACCTCCCCCTTGACCCTTAACCTCCTTACCTACATAATTCGTACAATTGATGCCGTATCCTAGTGGTTTTTATTTTGTCATCTCCCCCAAGAAAATCAGTGTGAGACACACGATAAGATTGAACTGTGCCTCAGAGACGCCCATATTTTATAGGCCTGCGAAACATGGACACTCACAGATGATCTACAACGGAGAACACTGGTATTTGGAAAGTCACATAGGGCCTAAAGATCACGTTGTTATCGAAGAAGTGTGGAACACAATCTAACATCACATTGGGACATTTGAAGAACATCTACAACAGTTGAAAAGACGAAAATTGCAATGGTACATGTATCGCCATTCTACTAGATCAAACTGACCGGCAAAAGTTATCTCCGTGGAAACACCGAGGGAGGGCGAATAAGAGACAGAAAGGAATGGGCTGACAACATCCAAGTGTGGCCTGGGAACCCTTTCGCATAGACACGTGATTGAGCAGGCTGGTCCTCAGTACATGTAGTTCCCTCTTGGCGCGTCCCAAACTTTAGTTTTTACCCCTTGCGCCTCTTGGAGTTTGAAAGAAATGCGCTTGACGGTAGAAGAATACCATGTTGACATGAGCCTACATGATGCTTTACAAAATAGGCGAGGGAAACAATTCTCTCACAGATAAGGGAAAGGACTGTTTTGATAACATACCTGAGCCAAAGTTATCGACGATGACACATGTTACGGGCTCTTACGAGGGTTAGGCCTATTATTCCAACAAAAATGAATAGTTTTGACCTCCTGACGATAGATTTTGAACTAATGAAGCGAGTTTAGGGAAGTGAAAAACTCTCCCTCCCCTTCCCTACTTCATTTCCTTCGAAGTCCCCTACACAATAGGCTGCTCAACGGGAAAGATGAGGAGGGCTTACAAAGACCATGAACAGCGGCGTTGTTACGTGAGCAATTTCTTTCAAATACGAAAATGCAACCCAATTTTGCACGCTCTGTTTTCGATCATAATTTATTAGGTATTCATTTATTCGTGTACATATCTACTCCACCAACAATATATTTAGGCCATATCCGATCAAATTTAGATCTAGAAACCAGCGTGCTGTGTAAAGTCACAATCATTAAAAATGTCGATTTCCAATAATTAATGTGTAGGCCAAGATCTGGGCTAAACTGATCGATAAGTACGTCATCTGTGAAGAGGCGTGGTTCCTGTTCAGCATCATAATGGACGAATGAAAGATAAAATGGAAGCTGGCAGGAATTAATAATCTAATGCTCGAGCTTCATCTTACTAGAATCTACTTGCTGAACTGCCAGGCAAGTTTTTATTTGTTTTACATTTCCAAAACATAGATCTAGATTTAGACTAGATTCTAGATCTCGATATAGATCTATATCTAGATTATCTAGAAATCTAGATCCAGACTTCTATTTAGTCTACTTAGTGCCTTTAGTTCCACAGTAAACACACCTCCTCGCCTCACATTCCCGCACGAGGTATGAGTCGTTGCACTCAAGTAAACTGTCTGATGAATCTCGTTTTGTCTTCAATCTGGTGTCAAGACTGAGACTTAGATCTAGATCTAGCTTTAGCTGCAATTACTAGTGACATGTCATGTAGTTGTGATTGTGAGCGTTTCCAATCAATAGAATCTGTAGCCCAAAATTGAGTTTCATGATAAAAAAAGGAAAATAATGATTTAAGATGTAGAATCTATCTAGAACGTAGAATGTAGATCTAGAGCTGGATTCTAGATTTAGAATCTCCATAGATCTAGTCTGTGTCACTTGGGTTAGGACTTAAGAAAATGCGTCCAAATTCAATAAACTAAGAGTAGTAAATTAATTTGAAACTATTGTAAGTAATGATGTAAGGCAAATATTTTCCCCAAAGGTGTTGAAGAGTAATACTCGTCTCACCAGATCAGAAACTTTGTATTTTATGAAGAACTATCTGTTCACAATGCACCCAATGATAAAATTCTAAGAACTGGTTGCTGATTTTTAAAACTTTTAGCCATGTATCCAAGCAACCTCTTGCCTCTGACCAAATGAAATATTATAAATGTATCATTATGTTGCCATGTACAGGGTTTTCAAACATAAATACAGTTTTGTTTTGCTGCTTTTGAGAATTCATTATATTTGTACTGGCTGTGAAGTCAAACTACATGTATAGCCGTGGTTAGAGGGTGCCATCTAACATTAGTACGTCTAATAGCTGCAAGATGAACAACTTGACAGTAACATCAGTTTATGTGTCTTTCCCCGCATTTTGATTGGGCTTGCCAATATAAACTCGTGATGTCATTTCTGCTCAGCTGTCTTTGTGAGATGGTGCCAGTTTTACACACAGGATGGTCCTTAATAAAATTAATTATTTTTTATAGTGTTCGAAATCATGTTTCCATTTTAACTCAGCTGAGTACTAACACTGCGAAAACTCTGGGGGAAATGTTTAATTTGCATTATGGTAGTTTCGGACCCATTTCATGCTCAATTGTTGAATTTGGCCTCATTTGCTTTGGTCCTTGGTCCTGGCCGAAGTGACACAAACCATAGTAGCTAGGACCCTGATTGAGGCTTTATTTTAACATTAGGACCTTTACACTGTATTTCGGTGCTCTGTAGATTTTACAAATATGCGTACCTTAAATTAAGGCTTAATAGAGTTTATTTATACACCAGAAGCAAAGAACAAAGGTTTAGGTTAAGGGTTTTTAAAATGATTATTATATTATAATTGTATATCAATTTTTACACAAACTTATTCTGTCAAAAAAAAATCATAAGATGCTGTCTTCTTTATACAAACGTGATAAATATGTGAGGAGTATCAGATAGAGTAAGCCTTCCCACAATTTTTGCCTACGTCCCCACCTTGATCTTTAGAACAAAGGGCCTCAACAACAACTCTCCACCACGCGTATACTTTTTTTGCGCCGGCTTCTTTACTTCATCCCAGGTCTTTTTCAATCGAACACTTCCAGCTCTTTTGGGTCGTCCAACCTCCCTTCTTCTCTGTGGATTCCACTCTAGGGTGATTGTATAGTTGTAAACTAACTTCCCCGCTCATGGGTAGTGTAGCACAAAGCTAAGTATTGTAGCTGATATAAAATCGCTGCATATTTGGCAAACTGGCAACATCATTATAATCAAAAACCAAAAACGTAACCAAAAAATTGTAAGTTGCTCTACTGTGTATTTTAGTTTCTATGTGTCGTGGTAACCTTTTTCTCCCTTTCAAAATAAAAACAAACAAACATGAAAGAAGTTGCCACCGCCTTTACTTTAAGTAAGACTTTTCCAATTCGTAGCTCTTGGCAGTGCAAAAGGCTTGACAGATAAGTAATACATGACCATGTACAATGTTTGTACCGGTATAGGAAGAGCTGACTGAAGTGCAAGACAGGTTGTGACTTGGGAAAAGAGTCACCTGGTCCTAAATGTTGGAATCTTGACATAAAAAACTATAAAAATATTTTTTAAAAAACCCATTTAAGTTTAATCGTGGGCAACACAAGAACCTGTTTTAAGTGAATACGTGGGAAAAAAAATTCAAGCTGGCCCTCGCTGATGACCACTTTTGAATTAAAGAAAATTCACAAATTTTGACTTCACCCACCCCATTTTACTCCTTAGATACTTGGCACATCAGAAAAAACAATTAAAAAAAAAGTAAGCAAGAATTTTGCCTCAAACATGTACCCCCTCCCCCTCCCCTTTCCCCAAACACACACATCCAACCCTCACCCCCTCTTAATCAATATAGCAGACGAAGGTGGAAGTGAAAACTGACCAACATTGAGAGGGAGGTATGAAATGGTCTGGGCAGTGGCCTAATAAGGTCCACCAGAAGTGAAGGAAATAATATTTTGGTAAGCTACTAGCTACACACACAACCCAAGCGAGGCAAGAATAATTTGTGTGTGTGCGAGAGGGAGAGAGAGAGAGAGAGAGAGAGAGAGAGAGAGAGAGAGAGAGCGCACTTTGAGTTTAAAGTGGACGAGTAAAAAATTCTTCGTTTCTTTATATAAATATATTCAAATACATAATTACACGTGCAGTTTGCAAATCCGATGGCAGTTCAAGGACATACATTATATTATACTGACAGTGGTGACAGTCACCGTTTACAGTCTAGGACGTACACAATTTTTAATCAGTGCATTACGTCAGTCACATCATTAAATAACCAAAGAGAGCATGATTTACTTCGCAACCTTTGACTGTAACTTTAATTTACTCGGATTGTCTGACACTGATAGTGACATAGTGCGTAGAGTGCATTCGCAGGTGACTGGTCTATGGCCTTGACCTATTTTGGAAGGGCAAACTTTATTACCTGCGGGAAAACTTGCGAATTTTCTCAGAAAAAAACCCTCGGGTGTTGATTGTTCCCGAGAAAATGGGCTGATCAGTGATGTGTAATTCGTTCCCGTGGAACCGGCAGTACAATGAGTAATAATAGTAGTACAATGTAATACGGTCATACATGATGCACATTCTAATTGGTAAATTAATTGATAAAAGACTTTTTTAAACCGACACGAAGTCTTCAGCAGGCTTGTGCGTTGGTTTTTCTGTTGACCGAAAATGTAATGCAAAACAGGGGTTTCCTTTTACTTTTAGGCTACTAGTTGTGGATTCTGCTCAGATTATCGTCTACTTTTTGCATTTTTTTAATAGCAATAACCGCATACACTTTGGTTTTGTTTGTGTGTGTGTGTGAAAAAAAAAAGGGGGGGGGGGGGGCATCAAGGTTGACTTATTAATTAAATGGTGGTGGTGATGGTAATGTGAAGAAGAAGAGGAAGAGGAAGCTGTCCCTTCCAGGTCAAGCTGTTTATCTATTCATGAATGTGCAAATCAGCAGGACTCAAGAATTGTTGTAACTATGAATGTAGGCCTAAATTCTGCTCTGCTCAGTTAGATGTAGGAGCTTCTTATATTTGTACATCGGTTAATATGTAGATCGTCCCCACCCCCGCCCCTTTTCATTTGAATTTGATTTATTCTTCACCTTTTTGCTTCTGCGCAGGCTTATTTGCCAAGGTCGAGCTTTATAAACATTATTATCATTATTATTATTATTATTATTATTATTATTACATGTATTATTATGATTGTTATTATTATCATTATTATTATTATTATTATTATTATTATTATTATTATTATTATGTAAGGATTTGACGACAGAAGGCTTTAAGTCTGGTTTGTGTTTGCCCTTAATTGACACCGATTCGATGGCCTTGAAAAAAAATGAACAAGAATAAACCTAAAAACTGAACCAAACCAAATCGATCCAAACCCCGGAGTGAGTCTGACAAAAATGCCTGTGTTAATTGAGGTCAAGGTAATCAGAGGCAACAGATGCACGCACCAAAAATTGAGTAATTCTTTTCTCGTACCGCTTGCACCCGAGATTTTGGTTTTGTTTTCTGTTTCCTCTAAAAATAGTGCAGACTGACACCCTAGAAACAGTACGATAGTGGGTCTAGGCTGACACCAGTGATACTATTTTGCCTTGCTTGCGTTCCTGCGTGCCGTTTTCGAGGTCGGCCAACGGAACAACGACGTCACGGTCTACGACCGCTATCTAACCCCCCCCCCCCCCTTTTTTTTTTCCCCGAAAAAAAAGACATAAAAAAGAAAACCTGTGCGGCAAGCCGTACTTCACTATTTTCCTTGGTTTTCATTCTCATACATATATGCAATGCGGTACAGGAGTGTCTGGTTTACCAGTAGGTAAGCGGCACAAGGATCACACACGCTCTTTGCTGTGAATGTTGGCACGCATTGGGTATCTCATCACACCGTGTGTGTGCCTAAGTGCTATAGCAAGCGGCGCTGAGTGGGACTTTCATGCGTGTAAAACCAGTTCTGTGTACAGGAGCGCCTGTGTGGTGGTCAATGCGTTCTAATTCTTCGGTTCTCTGAGTGTTATGTCGTGGTCAGTACGGTGAAATGATTACTGATCTGCAGTGGTCAGTGCGATGTTCGGCTGCAAGGGTCAGTACCATTAAATTTTTTTGAATGCGCGGTTAGTAGGCCTACGTTATTAGTACATTATATATTACTCTACGGTGGTCACTGTGATGTAATTGCTCAATTGCCAGTGCGGTCAGACCAGAGATATTGGCCAAAGCTTGCTGTGTGTTGCGATCCTGCCTTACTTCTTCTGGACCACGTAACACACCCGACAGGCCAACCGCTGCGTTTGTCCGAAGTTTGACCCAGCTGCTCTTGGGACCCGAGTTGGCGAGAAGTGGACTGACCGAGCAAGGGTTTTTTGGGGAAAAGCAGCAGTCAGCGATTGGTAATTTCCGGGGAACGAGAATACAGTCGTACGTGATGTCAGCTTCGTCGGACTGTGAGGAGGGTTTGGGAAAAAAAAGGGGGGAAGGGGAGGTGGTGTTTAGATAATCCAAATTTTCTCGGAAAAGAGCTGACGGAGAGGCATTAAAAAAATACGTCGCGCCGTAAACGCACGTTCAGAAAGCTGAGAGACGCGAACAGCAACAGGTCACAGTGTCATAATAATATTATCTAGTGCGTTTGCTGCTGTGTTGTGCTGCCGCTACTGCTGCTACCCCGTTCGCCGCTACATGCGCTACACATGACAGAGGTCGCAAGAGATAGTGGCCTCATGGATTTCACTTTGGCATCCAGGTGAGGCGATGTTATGTTATGTCATTGATGCGTCGTAGCGTATTATAGATCTATGGAGTTTTGGAAAGTGGGGGCTGCCGAGAAGCAAACAAAGGGAGTAAAAAAAAAAAAGTAACGGTGAAGGGTACTGTTTCAGTTGAGTGCTTCATCTCCTGATGCCAGGACGCTTTCCTTGCAACTATTTTTTTTTCTCCCCCCCCTTTTTTTTTCTTCATCTACTTTTCTCTGTCTGTCCCCCTCTAATTAGTCTAATTTCCCCTCTCTCCATGTTACTTACTTACTTACTTTATCTGTCCCCAACTCTACCTTTCGGTGTATGGGTTTGTTTTAATGATCCCTTTCCAG
>JBDFRD010095943.1:0-13481 GCA_039654405.1 Bullina lineata
AAGGCCAAGGGAAACATGGAGACGATGTGTGGAGAGAGACAAGGAAGGAACAGGACAAACATGGTCAGAACTGGCAATATTATCCCGGGACAAAAGGAAGTGGAAACCCCTCATGTGTGGCCTATACCCTGATAAGTGTGAGGGGCGATGATGATGATGACCTTTAAAATGCGTTTTAAGAGATGCTCCAGTTAAATACTATTAAGGCTATTTAATGTATCTATGTACTTTGTCTTTGTCCTCGACCCCAATTTCTATGGAAAAAGTGCGCCGACACGGGTGCGAACTTTAATTGCGTTTTTCTCGAAATCTGCGCCTGGCAAGGAGGGGTAACCAGCCCCCATTTGATTGCTAATAATATCTATACACATAATTAAGCTAGATATAAGCAGTTGATATCATCTGAAAGCTCTCTGATTTAGCTGCGCAGTGATACACACATTATCGGTTTTAATAGATTGCAAGACATATAAGTATTTTTTGCATATTAACAAGTGATTTCTTTTAAATAAAAAAAATATAGTACATTGTCAATGCATTCATTATATTTGAAAATATGCTACACTACCAAAAGTAATATTGGCTAGCACACAAAACATTATTGCGACCTGTGACTTATGATTACTTAAAATTTGCGATGAATCAATGCTACGTTTAAAAAAATAAAATCGCGTAAAGTTAAATCTTTTAAACACATACTTTTTCTTTGCATTTTTTTTCTTATCATTTTCTTAATAATATTTTCTTTGCAAAAATGTTAATGTCACAGCAGTTTTTATCCATTCTTTCCACATTTTTTAGAAGACATTGTAAACAGTACTTTTATTCTGTTGATTTTGGCATTTTGAAGTATGGTACACTTTCATATTATGCAATAAAAAGTACTGTCAAGTGACAGATCTCATATAAAGCATCCAAGAATGATTGAAGTGACACACAAAAGACCCTTCAGTCTATCACAGTTAACTGACTGTAAAGGAAAATTGTGGGATACATGTATGGGGAAAAACATATAAAATACAGTAATACAAAACAAATATAAAGGAATTTTTTTTTATACAGATGAAATAACTTCATGAATTTTGTTTCTTTTAGTAAGGATGCAAGTTAAGTCAACAGACACTAAAAAGTATGATATTAAAATAAGTAGATCTATATATGACAAGTATTTTTAAACAATTAATGGAATAAAAAAAATATTTAGAAAATAAAAAGTGGTACACTTTTGTAATTCAAATGATTGAAAATCAGCACCTGATTGACCATTAGGCTTGAGAGCAAATAAATCTGAGTAAGGAAAAATATTCCACATATATCAGCAGTAAGTAGCTAGATATAATACAAGTAAAGATTTTTAGATCAGCTGTTATAACAAGTTTTTAAAAAAGAAAGAATCGGGCAGACATCTACACTGGAAAGCTTAGTTGAATCTAAAGCTTTCAGTCCAGCAGAAAAAACTATATCATTCACATTCAGAACACTTCGTTGTATAAAACTTATTGATTTGTTTTTGCTTGTGAGGGACAGTTTGCCTTAATTATTAGTACAAACGGAGTGAGAATACTGCATCCAACATCAACTTTGTTTACCTCAACACAAAATCCTTCCTTGGACGGTTTACACTTGACTTATTCAGACACTGCTTGACCATTTTAGGAAGTGGCAGGTTGGGTCCAAATCCAAATACAAGAAAGAGATTGATCTTAAATACAAAAGTGGGTATGGATAGGTACAAAGCAAGCAGTGGATAACCAACAAATACAAGGGCAGCTAGATATGTAATGTGATGATAAGACAAAGAAGATACAGTGGTCTCCGCCTAAGAACCTGTCATTCTCACGAAATGGAATTTTTCCGATATAATTTGTCCGCATAAGAGCCCATTTTAAACCAAAAAAATAGCCTAAGAACACGATCTTCTTACCCACCTGATTTTTTTTTTTGAAGCAGCCGCCGCCTAAATCACAATAAACACTGTCAGACGCCCTGCCTTTGTTCTTCAGTTAGGCCCTAGCCGTGGTGGAAAGCAAAGCCGTATTCTCTCTGCCCCACCCCACCCCTGTTCAGCAGGTCAAGCTCCGCTCTCATCACCTGAAGCCTGTCCATTCAGCTCCAGTCCTCCCCCCACCCCCCTTGCATCTTAGACCAGTCATAATTGGCTAGATCTATGCTTTGTTATTGTGTCCCGCCCCTTCAACACCAACCCCATAGTCAAGTCTCGATGTCGTGTGACCCCGCAACCCAGTCTCACCCCTACCTAGCCATGATGCAACACTGCTCTTTGTTTTTACCTACGTAAGCCTAGGCCTAGTGGAAGTGACACCTCAGCGTGTGCTCTGAAAAAAGATTGGTTTTTAAGTCAAATTTTACGGAATGGAGCCGCTAGCGTCTTGCATTGTTTTGTGTAATGGAGACGGGGATAGTCTCGCAGGGAATAAGCACGGTTTTGATTGGTGTTTTTAAAATTTAAGTAAGCCAATCACAGATTGATTTGGTCAATGACGACTCTCCATTAATGTGTTAGTACGGCGAGAAATGAGGGCTATTATGATTTATCCCCCCTTTGAAATCTACCAAATAGCCCGATCCGACTAAGAACACGGTAATCGTGTCTCACGAGGGGCGGATTTTTAGGCGGAGACTACTGTAATAGTAATTTAATGAGAAAAATGGGTAGAGAATGAGTCGACTCCACTGTGAGATATTTCATTATATTACTGAATCATATTTTGTCATCATGAATGATATATTTCATTCTTTATTTCAACACGCATATTACAGATAATTTTTAGTAATATCAGTCAAGATCTTAGTCCACAAAACCGTATAGTTATCGAGTATTATTTCAACAATATCATAATAAAGAAAAAAATCTAACTAATAGTTTCACTTGCTTTTTTACCACAAGCACAGATCATTTTGGTTATATCAGTCAAAATCTTTGTTGACACAACTGTGCAGGTTGAAGAGTAAGACAATGATTTGTAACACAGGAACAAAATTTATGCGGTTGGTTGTGCAGATGCAAAGTTTTCAAGATCCTCAGGACGTCTTCCAGTTGCAGGGTTCACAGGTTCAGGGGCCATGTCCTTGGATCGCAGGCGACGGTTACGGACAAACCTCAGCACACAAAGCCCAAACTGAACACACCAAAGCAGGAAAGTAATCCAGTCTGCCGTCTACAAGAGAAGAGTTACAATAAGGTAACCATAGTGTCAAAACTTTATCAATTAGTATAATCATCAAGCGTCGCGGAGGTCGAATGGTCAGAGTGTAGGACTCCTAATCCATGGGTCCTGGGTTTGAATCCAGCAGCGATCGTGTTGTGCTCTTGGGAAAGACACTTTACATTATTTTTTCTCTCATTGCCCAGGTGCAAATTGGGTACCAGCAAATTCTGGTGGGGAAGTAAGGCTATGACAGAGTAGCGTCCTGTCTGGGAGATGATGTAAAAATCATCTGTTCGCTTCACGCTACTGAAACCGGGATAAGCTCCGGCTCTATGGACCTCATACTACTCATAGGCCTTGAAGGAACTTTACTTACTTTTATAATCATCAAGAAAAGAATTTCAGTTGATGAAAATGCATGACTGACATGAAAAAGCTAATTTAATGCTGGGGAAAAATATAAGAGAAAAACAAATAAACTAAAAAGACTGATGTGACAAAAGCTGAACCTTCCCCTAGAATCTGTCAGTTATTCATGCCAGAAAAATGGAAAGAAGAAGAGGAAAAAAAAGGAAGAAATTTAGATTCACATGTAAACCGAAAAAAGTACAAATATCTTACTACAAATGCCAATCATGAGAGTGAACAAACAAGCAAACGATATTCCCCGTTCCATCGCCCATATTTTAAATTACTGTTATAATATAATTATCTTTCTTTTCCTCCACGGCGTTCATCCAGTAAACTTCACCAACTCTCTCTGTCTGAATCTTACACTAATGTGACATTCATTGCATTCAAAAATGAGGAGTCTAAAGGAGCATAAGATACAAAGTTAGACAAACCTTGCTTAAGACAAACTTATTAATCAAGTCTGGAGAGGTTTATCTTAAGCCAACTCCCCTGCACATCATTTTCAAAGTACAGTGGTCTCCGCCTAAGAGCCGTTATTCTTATGAAACGGATTTTTTTCAATATAATTTAACAGCGTAAGAGCCTGCTTTCAACAACACAATCCGCCAAAGAACACAGTATTCTTACCCGATTGATTTTTTAAAAAACAGCCGCCGCCTAAGCCACTAGAAACACTGTCAGCCGCCCTGCTTTTGTTCTAAGGTTAGGCCGTAGGAGCAGTGGAAAGCAAAGCCCTCTTCTCTCTGCCCCCACCCGTTTGTTCCCCAAGTTGAGTTGATCTGTTCGGCCTATCTGCTCTCATTGCTCGAAGCATGACCATCCAGCTCCACCCCCTACCTGAGACTTAGACCAGTCACAATTGGCTAGATCTACGCTTTGTTGCTGTGTCTCGCCTCTATTATCCGACCAACATCTTCAACATTCTCCCCCCCCCGCCATAGCCTCGACGTCATGTGACCCTACAACCCAGTCTTACCGCTACCCAGCCGCACGTATTTCACATAATATCATGATGAAACACCGCTCTTTGTTTTGACCTTTGTTTTTTATCAGAACCAGATGGGTCTTTGAGTTTGATTTTATGGAAAGGAGCCGCCAGTGTCTTGCATTGTTTTGGGTAATGCAGACAAGGATGTCTGGCAGGGAATAAGCATGATTTTGATTGGTGTTTAAAATTTAAGTAAGCCAGTCACAGATTGATTTGGTCAATGATGACGCTCCATTAATTTGTTAGTAACCATTCATTTAGTCACCCGTCTGAGTTCCATTGTTCAGTTGCAAACATCTTGTCTCCCGAAGGGCGGGTTTTTAGGTAGAGACCACTGTATCAGTACACAAGAAATTAAAATTTTCTTTCTTTTTATGTATTGGTTTGTTTCAAATTCTACTATTTTTTCTATCGACTCTAAAACTAGACCTATATTTCAAAATGGACTACATTGCTCCAGTGTTTCCCCAATCTCCACCTAGGTGCATAAATCCATAGGCATTTATTACATTACAACCACTCACTGTGAAGAAAAATGTATTTTATGCAAAAAGGCACCATATTATGTAAATCATCTCATAAGAAAACAATAATGTAGAGATTAATGCTTACCTCTGTTGTCTTTGGAAAGGTATAACACTTGCTGAAGTTGTTATCTGTTTTCCTATCCTTGTTCCAATTCATTTGTTCACAATCAGAGCAGCTTGTAAAACAAGATGGAGTTAATAAATTAATAAAAAAAGAAATGAAACAAAAATAAATTATCAATACAACAGTTGTGTCATAATTTATTTAAGTTGGCTTAATTCCAAGGCATGACTAGTAATGCATCTTATAACAATCTTGCGATGCAATATCTCTTGAAATGTTTGCCTCTTCAACCATTGTAATATTATGTAACTTGAAACAGAAAAAAATTCAGACTTTCAAGATTTTTAGAAGATAATAGATCTAATTCCTATAAAAAAAATCTTAAGAATTATTTTTAAATTTTGACATGAATGAAAGGTAGTTGTAATGTTAATATTATCACTTTTTAAAAATATAACCCAGTTGTAAGCTGACAATTTCTTGCAAATTGTTTTAAATACCTTACAATAAACATTACAAGGATCTAAACCACTGAATAATTTGTATTAAATTGTTTCGAAAGGACAACAATCAATAACACAGGGATAGAACATTTTAGATTTAATGAGAATTTATTGATCATTTCTGCAACAATGTCAGATCATTCTTGACTACAACTTAGGACAATTTATAGTAAGAAAATCTTTTTATTTCACTACGACATCTGTCATTTTTACTTAAAAGAAAATATATATATATCTCCACCATGTAAATTCAAATCTGAGCCTCCATCCTCCCTGAAAAAATCTCTTTTAACATTTATAAAGTGAAATATATAACTTTTATTTTCTTTTTAAGTATGAATTAAGTTTTTGCTGGGATATGAACTTGATATTCCTCAAACAGGAAGCACTCTACCCATCAAACTTTTCACTGAACTTTTATTATGAAAAGCTCATCCCTGGGTACAAAGGCTTTGAATATAATTTGACGTAAAGCATAGGAAAAGGAGAAACACCTTTTTAAGTGACTGCCCTTGTCCCGTCCTTCCAGAAGCTGATCACAAAAACTCTTGAGCCCAACGCTGACAACGCAGCAGCCGATGAAAGTGACAATGAGAATAAGTGCATTCAAAAGCAGGAAGGGCATGATCCACATCTGATACCTGTGGCAAGGATGGTATGAGATCTGCTGTCACAGTAGTCTTCTTAGCACTCCCTCTCTCTCTCTCTCTCTCACTTCTTTTCTATCTCCCTTTCTTCTCTATCTCTTCTTTCCATATGCCTCTCTCACCCTCCATTCACATAACATACGCCAAGGCAATGACTAACTGAGTTCAGGAAGATTTGCATGCAACATACAATTCTAATAACATGTAAATAAAGAAAATATTTTTATTGAACCTTACCCAATATTAGGGTCTTTCGATTTAAGAGCAGCATAGCCGTAATAAGCCCCCATTCCAAGGCCGTAGAAAATACAAGAGAAAACAGCAAAGAAGACAGGAAAGTTGCAATATCCTGGGCTACTAAGCACATATTTCGCATATGTGGCATTCACCCATGTGATATCTGGGTACAGAATACATTGGTCGTCCAGCTGCATCTACAAGAAAAGCAACAAGAAAGAACAAAAAAACTTTCTAGTGAGGAAGAATAAACATAAAATCTGATGTAATGTCTGTATCCTTACCATTATATTCATATTATTCTAGTAGATTTGTGCACTGATTAAGATGTCATTTTTTCATTTACATAATAAGTAATGTTTATACTGGTATTTATAAAAAAAATTATCAAAAGGTACTGACAACAGACACAGTTCAACAAGAAAGGTTAATCAATTTATGTTGACATAATATTTATCATAATAATAATGATTGTTTCATGGAGTCAAAGCAAATTGATGTCATCAAAGTTAGTTCCTAGCGTACCTTCTTACTTCACAAGTTCCAATTCATTTCTAACATCATAAACATGGGAATAATTGGTGATTTGCTATACCAGAGTCATTGTTGTTAGACATCCATAATTATTGCTCATGTTTTGCTCCTGATATCTTTCATCAAGCTCAGTTCTACTGTTTACTAAGCTTTTTATATAACTTGCATACAAAAACGTATTTACTCCTTACACCATCAGCACCACCTTAAATATTGTTATATCATTATCACTACTGTTATTATCATAATTGTTGTTATTAATAATATTACTGTTGTTGTTGATGCTATTATTATTATGATCATTATAATTATTATTATTATTAATAGTACTACCATGATGATTATTATTATTAGTTGTATAAGTAGTTGTACTATTATTATTATTATTATTATTTGCCAAACATGACTCTGAATCCCAACTCTGAGCAAAAAAAAAAAAAGGGGGTTTTCAATTTTTCCAATTCCTGTCATTCAACTAGAAAAAATAAGATGTTCCCATCCTTGACATTAATTTATCTCCCTACATATAAATTTTAAGTACATGTACTGGCAACTGAGTTCAGAATAATATAAAATCCAGAAATGAAAAATGTATTAAGCTTTTTCAAATCACAACAAAACCTATATAAATAAAGATGAAATCAATTATATTTTTTAAAGTAAAATATGGTAAAGCTTTCATTATTCTCGTCTGACTTAGATGCTGAAATTTTTATCTTCCATCCGCAGCATATCCCATTTATTACACTAATACTAATATTGAACCATAACAATAATAACATCAAAATTAAAATTTTACGAACACACAGAGACTTATTTTTAACTACGATCAGTTCATTATTGTTCAAAATGAATTGGTTGATGTTACTTACCACTGTAACACCGAGAGGGACAGAGACGATCAGTCCAAATATGACTATAACAAAGAAAAGAAAAGACTGTACCAAAACGTGTATGTCGTACGGCATGATGCTCTTTCTTTTGGCCTTTGGCTGAAAAACAAAGGGAACAGCATTATCATATAATTTAAATATAATTTAATAATTGCAAGGATTCATATTCACTGTAACTTTATTTACACATGCAAGAATAACATACTTAAAAAAAATTGAGTGCTTTTTACATGAAGTCTACAGAGCTTTTATTGTTTTGTTCAGATTGTTTTTCATATAAGTGCAGTCCACACATCTCGACATCGCTTTACTCGATATTCCGCATATCTTGACATGAACCGATAGTCCCAACAATGTTGTATGAAATCCAATTAAAAAATATCTAATTTCTCGACCTCCCATTAGCCCTGTCCGCTTCTCGACATTCCCTGCTAAGACTGACCGCAAATTAATTCCCCACAAACTGTCCAGCTCAGCACTCCCTCTTTATCGCTCCTTTGTCGTTCACAGTTCACTGGATTTTTTTGTTTTAAAAGTCATGTTGCTCAACTGTTGCCCAGCATTTTCCATAACCATTGGCCTTATGCCGGGCTACTGTCAAGTTCACACTATTCCGCTTCGCTAGTTGACTGGTCCGGCGATTGTTTTTACACAAGGGAATCTTTGATCGGTCTTTCCCTGGTATCAGACGCTGGTGGCTTCTAAGAACTTTTTTCACACTAATTCGTCATACGCCGCTGTCGTCTCAGATACCAGGGGAAGTTTTTTCACACTAATTCGTCATAATCCGCTGTGTGTCTGAGAACAAAGGAGATCTGTCAACCATTCTCCATGTTTCTTCAAATCAAACAGTACTGACAAAAACTCCACCCCTAACTGCTGTATAAACAAATTAGGAATGTAACAGTTTTTGAGTAGGCTGGGGGGATTAGAGCTTGGAGTGTGGTCAAGGTGCTGTCCGTCAAATTAGCTCCTGCCTTTTCTCGGGTTTATGTGTTTTGCCATAACTCGACATTAATTCCATGGTCCCACAGATGTTGAGTTATCAGGATTTCACTGTACTGAAGAGGAAATTAATTTGAATATGTGCACCAAGAACTAGATCTGATTCAATTCTAGCACTTTCCCCTGAATGAATTCTTCCATCTAATGTGTTTTCATATGTATGACAAACACGCACTAACACACATCTTTCCTAGGAATTCAAAAAGATAGCCCAAAAAACAAAATGATAATGACTCTTCTTTCATTTTCATGCAAAATACATTTTCCCCTTAAGCAAATTCATATGTAAAATTAAAACATACCAAAACTCTTTTTTATATTCTCAAAGCCACGATAAGAATTTTCTTTCAATATGTTTTATTTTATCCTATTTGATTCAAATCCTTTCAGGTTAAAGTTATTTTATTTCTGATTTCTTTCAAAGCTAGTCTAGAATTTATGCCTAAACTCACTATAAAGTGTACATACATCGTGTATATGTTCCGATAATAATAATAAAACAAAAATTAAAATAAAAGATTCCTCTGTCTGCCATTTTATTTTTGTTTCTTTGCAAAGGAATGTTAAAACACCATTCAGGAGGACATAAAAGTCAAACTGACACTAAAGCCTCGTGTTGAGACTACACAGCATAGAGGCGCGTCCCCTGGGTGGCAGATAGGGGATCCCCTAGTTAGGAATACCATGGTGCCGTCGACCAACGCAGCCTAAGAGAAGGAAAACTGAACACAATCCCCTTCGTTAGCCTTGCATTAGCGAGGTAATCATGCCCGGGTCCTCCAAGTTGGGGGTTGGGCATAGAGCTAACGACCCTATCCCATAAAAAAACCCATTTGTTACAGAAACAGCAAAAAGGAAACAACCACAACTGCGTACAAGGGCTTGCCAGAGATTTTGCAAGATTCTTGTATGACTGGCATTGGTGAAAGCCGAAAGGAAGCTATTGACGTGACGAAGGAAGTTCTAAGTTTAAAATGCAAAACAAAGATTGGATTCTGGAATGTATGAACAATGTATGAGACAGGCAAGCTGGCACAAATAACAGCAGAAACAGTCCTCTATTCTGGAAGAGAAGACAACATGCACTACGAATTGGTAGCAATTTTACTCAAGAAAGGAGTTAAGAGATATCTGATGCAATGGAAACCTGTCAACAACAGACTGATCACAGCTAGATTTAGATTAAGAGGACGGCAAGCAAACACTACCCTCATCTAGTGTTATGCACCAACTAATGGCATGGCAATGAGGCGGAAAGCAAGGATGATCTTTATGAACAACAACAAGCTGAAATGAGAGCAGCCCCTTCTCATGACCTTCTCCTTGTACTGTTAACTTTAAATATATAGATCTAGATAATCTAAATCTAATTGTTTAACAACCTTTCGGACTCGTCTTTTTCTTCAACAGACCTTTTCCTGACTTATAACTTCCGCCCCTTTCACGGTCAGCTTCACTTTTTCGTTTCTTTTGTGAAACTCTGCTACAGAATCCAAATTTTTTAATAAGTTTCCCGACCTCTCTCTCTCTCTCAAAATTTTTTTATTGCAAATATTCTATTTTAAAAATAGATTTTACTAACAATGTATGCTGATTTTTGGCATAGATGGCAAGTTCAGTTACTTGTTCATGATAAAGAGCAAAACGAAAAAATTGGTTCAAAAAATAATAAAGGCGATCCAAAACTGAGCGTTTTACTGATAAGCTGCTAAAAATGTTCCCTTTTCTTTTGAACTCTGAATTTTCTGTCCCTTTGGACATTACATGAGACATCCAAGATAGTGTCAGATAATGAATAGATCTAGATCTATATTGCTTTAGAAGGGAAGTGGAAAGTAGGCCAAAAGAGAAGAGATGGAGACCCTGGTACATGTAGTACATTATGTAGGGATATAGTAATGTTATAGATCTAGTATAGATCTACAATATAGCCATCTGGACAGAGCTATTATGGAAAGGAAATGTTCCCAGAAAAGATGATCGAATGCTCTGAAAACGACCGCAAGGCACCTCTTGTTCCTGCGATTGTTGTTATTTCTTAGAATCTTATTACATTATAGACGTCTAGTATATTCTTATATTATTTGCTGTCGTCTAATTAATACCGAATCCGTTTTCATTTTCTTTTCGTCTTAACAGCCCCGGTCACCGTTTTGCGCAAAAACTTTTTTCAACTAGGGGACATCACTCTCGTCCCTCAATAATCCATGTTTACGTGTTGTGGAGCAGAAAATGATTGCCTTTGCCTTTGCCTTTGGATACAATTTTGAGATGACCGATTTAGATTTATAATCATTGAATTCACATTTTAGATAAAAATATTTTTATCCAAGGAGTCCTCAGTATGTCTACTTATAATAGGATGCCAGATCTGATAAGCAGCAGTGTCAATGTTGAATTGGAAGGTATCCGCCTTGCTTCTTATTAAAAGATAGAGATCTCTATTTATTCTACTTATAATAGATTAAAAACTTCAATTCACTAGCTCTTTGATCTGGGATAGATCTAGATCTAGATATAGATCTGTAGTCTGTGTCACTTTGATCCAGACCTAAGAAAATATCGTTAAATTCAACAATTGGGCATGAAATGTGTCAGGAACTAGGAACTATCGTAGCGCAAGTATTTTGCCTCGTCGTTTTGAACCGTAGGCCTAGCCTACTACTCAGGGGGACTAAAATGTAAATATGACTTCGTCTTCGTAGATGTACTAAAAGTAAAATTCCAAATCTTCCTGCGCATGTTAAAACTCGGATATTCAATACCAACATTAAGTCTGTCCTACTAGATCTGTACGGCTCAAAAACATGGCAGGTAACAAAAACCAACACTAGCAAGCTACAGGCATTCACTCACAGATGTCTCAGGAATATCCTCCACATCAGGTGGCCAGAAGTCATCTCCAACAAACAACTGTGGGACAGGACAAGACTTAGACAGACTCCAATTGAAATTTAGATAAAGAAACGGAAATGGGGCTGGATCGGTCACGCGCTGCGAAAACCTGCATCCACAAGGAAAGCGGAAAGTGGGTTGACCAAAACAGACTTGGCGCAGAAGTATTAATGCTTTTAAGCGAAGGCTGCTGGAGTGACATGGGCCAAGCTGAGAAGGATCTGCCAGAACCACGTGCGTTGGAGAAGTGTTGTTGCGGCCCTATGTTCCTTAAAAGGAATCAAGAGGCATTAAAGTTGAAGTCGAGTAAGTCAACAAGGTGGAAGTGACATAATATGACAAGTTCATAAAGAAATCACAAAGAAAATGTGGGGGGTGATGCAAGAATTCATGATATCACTGATGTGCCATTCGTCTGCTGCTGCACCATTAGATCGAGATAAAAGGGCACGACAAAAGACAATTTGGAGATGTCAAAATCTGAACTTAATCCTAATAAATGTGTATTCTTGCCTGCAAAACTGCATTTACATCTGAAAACCTTTCTACCTGGCAACATAATGATTGAATCTACAAGGTCAGAGGTTGCTTGGATACATGAGAAAAAGTAACAAAATGGCTACCACTTCTCGGATTTTAATCATTGTGCATTGTGAACATATGTGAATTCTTAATAAAAACTACCGTTTCTGCTCCGGTGAGTAGTAGACTTCATAACGACCAGACAAAATACTTGCGTTACAATAGTTTCCGACACATTTCATGCCCAATTGTTGAATTTAAACACAATTTGTTAGGTCCAAATTGAAGTGACACAGACTATAGATGGGGGATTCCACTGGAAGTGACACCAAAGCAAAAAAATAAAAATTCATTGACATCTATTATGTCTGTCAATCCATATTTTTTTTTAATGAATGTTTATGCTCTAAGTAAGCAATAGAAGCAGTATTTTTTTCTTATTTTGATATTTAGGGTAAACATGGAGTTTACTTCTGATTGAAACTCGAAATTCTGATGGATGCAATTTACTTGTGCATGATAGGGTGTAAAACGTGAGCCCTTGTAAAGAAACTGTAGAATATTTTAAGCTGGAGACTTAGATTCATTTGAAAGTATATGAAATAAGCTTATATCCTTCCAATTTTGAACATGTTTGGTGCATTATTTCTCTTTGTCTTGTTTCTGATGCTTCTCTGGCCGACAAACAGGGTTCCCGATCTTGTCGATTAGGCCTAGAGCAAAACAGCGCATTGGTTCGCCACAGAAACCAATCGAAAGAGCACGATTTTTAGCATCTTTTGATATGTTAGTATTTAGAATTCTGTCCAATGAAAAGCATGGAAACTCTTTCATCGTTACGTTGTTCGTATCCGGTGGACAATTTCATGTTTCAATACTACAGTAGTCTCTGCACCTAGGGAGACACGATTACTGTGTTCTTTGCTGGATTGGGCTCTTAGGCGGATTTCAAAGGGGGATAAATCATGTATACCATAATAGCCCCCATTTCTCGCCACACTAACACTGTGCCTTTCTGGTGGAGCACATGTCCTATCCACTTCCAACGTCTTCTCTGGACTTGAGTGGTGATTGCTTCCGTA
>JBDFRD010096054.1:0-13479 GCA_039654405.1 Bullina lineata
AGAGAGAGAGAGAGAGAGAGAGAGAGAGAGAGAGAGAGAGAGAGAGAGAGAGAGAGAGAGAGAGAGAGAAGACAGACAGAGAGAGAGAGAGAGAGAGAGAGAGAGAGAGAGAGAGAGAGATGTATTGTTATATCTCAGTCTTAGCAACTGCCTGTTATTGTTAATTGTATGGCATGGTTAACGTAAACATGAAAAAAAAGAAGTGTAAACTGCTTTCGATCACCAAAAGCCAAACTAAAAATGAGGGATCATTGTATGATGGGAGGTTTTCCGAACCTGGTGGCATTGCAAGAATTCAAGGGTCAGGGGTAAGGGTTAGGACTTACGGTAAGGGTTAGGGGTAAGGGTTAGTGATAGGGTTAGGGTTAGAGTTAGGGGTAAGGCCCCTCTTTTTTACCCTACCCCACCAAAGAAAGCCCTCTTTAATTATTTGGGGTATGAGACCTCGTTCGGATATCCTTCCATAACATCTTAATATTACATCTAGAGATAGGCTATCTAGAATAGATATACTCAGTTCTGACTGCACGAATAGCAATTACATCTAGAATCTGGAGATCTTGATCTCGATCTCGACTAAATGACTAATCAACTAATGCCATGAATTCAGCATACGATTCATCGTCCATTGGCATTGGCAGATCAACATCGACAGTCCACCAACTTCTAACCGTCGATCAAGACCGAGAAGTCAATAATCTAAAGGATTTATTTCGCTTCCCGGTAGGCCTAATACAAATACATGTATTCATTCTTGGTGTTCATACTCACGTGCACTGCTGTTGACTTCGATCTCGACAAAACGTTGTTGTTTCGTTTCGTTTTCCAAGAAAAAAAACAACTTTTGTGCCTCGTTCCGTCTGGAGATCATCTCGCTCTGCAAACAAGCGAAGAAAAAAACTTTCAACTGGTTTTTTTTTTTTTTGTGTACATATATTATACTTATGTGCTTTCATAATTAAAAAAACAACAACGGTAAAACGCAATTATTATTACTTTATAGTAGACCCATATGCATTCTGCAAATTATTTATTTATTTTACACGAATCATACTTTAAGAAATAAATATTTGAAACACAAAAAGACCAAAGGAATTGAGGTTCAGCACATCTATTTATAGTAAAAGATCATGTGACATTTTGGAACCTGTGTCTTGAAACAAAATGTCGGACATGTACTTAGTTTAGCATTGCTAACACTGTCGGGAGCGTAGACTGTATGGTTAAATTGAAAAGTTCAGATTAAACATGATGGATTCAACCAGTGAGCAAAATACAGATGAAGATAAAGTGGTTGTCACTGAGAACGTGTTGGATCAATATTACCAGTATTTAAGAGATCCAACTGCATTCAGAAAGTACAAAAGAAGATGGTTTATTTTGCTGGTTATCGTTTTCATAAATATTGCCAACGCTTTGGTAAGTTCTAGATAATGACCACAGAGTGGTAGGACATCGTCCAGCCTTTCGGGTAGCTCATCAGAGGATATCACTTATCATCATGCCCGCGCCCAATTACAATAAAACTGCCAAACTATTCCTCGCCATCATTCCGCCATTGTTATAAAATTCTTGGCACTGTCCCCCATTAAATAGGGCTTTTAATAATTTTATTCCCGCACTAGCAACTAAAAAGTGTGGGTCTCAATCATAACGGGTTGTGGCGCTCTTATGTCTGTAGGACTTTATGAAGAACACTTTCTCCCAACTCTTGAGCGAGTGCGAATTAAGAATTGATACCACGATATTTTGCAGAGGACATAACTTCATCATGCATTCAAAATAAATTCACATCTAGGGAGAGATCGAGTATCATCTTAGGCAATAGGAGTGTGTTAATCTTGTTTGTTTTATGCTTCTTGAAATATGCTGAATTAATTCTATACATTTTTTTTAATTTTCTTCGGAGAATTTACTTGGTAAGTTTCATCATTCACTTGACAAACAAATCAATTTTTTCAATTGTTACATATTCATCTTGTGTGAAAATACTTGATAGATATCAATGAAAAGAGTTCAAAAAATAAGGTGCAATAAATTACTAATATTTGTGAATATTGTTCTCTTTACAAGGACTCCTGTGGACTGTTTGAATGTCAACCTTGCATTTGATCTGTATTAAGTCTTTATTCTTCCTGATAAAGTTTTTTTTTTTTATCTTCATACAGATATGGATCATGTTTTCCCCAGTCACAGATAAAACAGCATCCTACTACAATATATCATTCATGGATGTAAATTGGCTGTCTTTAGTCTATTTGATCGCATCCATACCATGCGGACTTGTTGCTTCATGGCTTCTTGACACCCTGGGTCTGAGAGCTAGTGTAAGTCAGTATAAACTTTTTTATTATCATTTCAGTTGTAGATATAATTATAATGAAACACATTTTTGGATGGTTTTTGTTATTTTTGTTGCTATGTATTGTATTGTATATTAGCATTCTTCATATAAAAAGAAATGGGAACAGATTTCTCCTATTCTTTGGGGAGGTTCATCTTTCGGATGAAAACTAACATTGGCCCAGATTGATTCAAAGGCCTCAACATCATTCATAGCAAGAAATTTTAGTAAGACAGATTAGGTTGTTGAGTTGAAGTGTTCTTTCTATAAGTGTAATCATTGACAAGCTAGACCAGTGCCTGTATGTGAAATGTTTGTTGTTCTTCTTTTCATATAAGTTAGAAAAGTTCCAGCCACTTAAACTTTGAATTCTTTTTCAGATCATTTGTGCAGCTTGGCTGAATTTGATCGGGTCTGTTGTGAGGAACCTGACTGTGTATGATATCATTCCACAAGGACACAAGTTCTCCGTATTGCTTGTTGGTCAAATAGTTGCTGCTTGTGGGCAAACCTTTATCATGTTCACTCCGGCCAAGACAGCAGCTCTATGGTTTCCTGATGATCAACGGGCCATTGCTAACACTTTAGCAACAATGTGTAAGAATTTATAAAAATAAGCGTTTTCCTTGATACAATTGTATTAATATATGACATATTTTTATCTGTACAGAATTTTGTAAACTTTCAAGCTTATTCTATTTATTTATTCTTGATAAAGATGAAAGAAAATGGAGTTTAGCATTTAGCAATATCTTTTTGTCCCGTTTGTAATGGTTTTCTGAATTTTATAAAATTCGTTTTGTCTTTTTTCTTCTAATTCCGCAGCCAATCCCCTGGGCATCCTTCTAGCAAATATTTTATCTCCTGCTCTAGTCAAAGAGCCCGGTGATTTATATAAAATGGTAAGTATTTTTGTGTTGCTGTCATGAAAGTATTAAAGATTTTGTATAATTTTAACCCTTACGCCGATTTTGTCACTGTGTCATATGGGAATGAGAGGACCCGATTTCAAGAAGGTAATCTTGTTATTGTTGAGGCTGGCAGATTTTGGTACTGGTTTGATTGAAGGTTGGTGGTGCGGTGGCGGAATGGTTAGAGCGTTGGATTCCTTATCCAAGGGTCCAGGGTTCGAATCCGGGAGGTGACCATGTTGTGTCCTTGGGAAAGACACTTTATACCATTTTCCTCTCCCCACCCAGGTGTGATTTGGGTACTGGCATATTCTGCTGGGGAAGTAAACCTACGACAGACAAGCATCTTGTCTAGGAGATGAGATAAAAATCATCTGTTCCGCTTCACGTGACTGAAACCAGGATAAGCTCCGGCTCTATGGGCCTCATTGGCCTTGAAAGAACTTTACTTGATTGAAGGTTGGGGGATTAAGTTATCATCATGTATCCTATTTTTTCTTCTTCCTGTTCAGATGATTTTGTGCACTGCCCTGAGCCTTGTGGGAACTCTGTTTGCAACATTTGGGGTGTGCCATTCTTTGCCTCCTTCTCCTCCAAGCCCAAGTGCTGCTGCCCAGTCAGAACCATTTTTCTTGGGCATCAAAAAGGTAACTTTGCCTGTACTTATGTGTGTACTTGCTATTATAGCATGTAGTCAAATGTATTTACACCAAGACTTCTGATTTTTTTTTTTCGGGCGGGGCGAAAGAGGGGGGGCATAAAGGCGTAAAAAGGCTGTTTTTGTTAGGTGGTTGTTTTTTTGTGTGCTTGTCAGAATAAATGATGATGTTTTCCAATGTGAAACAAAGCATATAGAGCAAGGACTAGGGCTCCTCATCTTTCTTTATGAGCAGCCATTTGTTCAGTTACTTTTTGGTATTTATTTCTCTTCTTTTTGGCCCCTTTTTAATTTCTGTTGTGCTGCCTTTTTCGGCACATGTCCATAATACTGTCATCTTTCCTTATAAAGACTTTTAAAAGTGAAATAACATAGAATCCATAAACTTATTGTTCATATTATTGATTACTTACTTACTTTATCTGTCCCCAACTCGGTGTATGGGATTTATTATTGATTAATACCTAAATTCTGTTATTCTGCTATTGACCTCGTCCTTTCCTCCTGTGACAGCTTCGGAGAAACAAGCCGTTCTGGGCTCTGGCCCTGGCCATGGGTGGAGGCCTGGCTATCTTCACGTCCAATACAACATTCCTGGAGCAAATTCTGTGCCCTAGAAATTACAACAATGTGAGTTGAAGCCTTAAGCTGTGAACTTTTCCATTAGAGCTATGGAGGAGCAGAAATGTTAGTACTTTCATGTCAGTATTTTAAGAAATATTATCACAGAACTTGGGCTACTTCTCAGTTCAGTTGACTTTGCAACCTTGACTTGAGGAATATGAAACTATTTCTTTTACAATGCACGCACAATTTTTAACCTTAGGGTTTCAATCACACATGCACATACCTCCCCACATATGTAAATGTGTACATCAGTTTTACACTACTGTGGGTTTTGAAGAGATACATATACTATTTTCCCTGTTGCTATTGAACTGATTCATGCACAGCATTTTTACTGATGTCAGTGTGTTTTAACTGATCACCTCTCTCCCTTTCTAGAGTTTTGCTGGCTTGTGTGGAGCTTTGATGATCGGTCTTGGTGCCGTGGGTGCTGTGATTGCTGGATTTATTGTGGACAAAACCCGCAAGTTTTCAGAAGTAGCCAAAATGGGCTTTTGCATCAGCACGCTTTTTGGTATTGCTTTTGCACAGGTAATTCAGTGGAAGGCATGAAACGAGACGCTAAGTAATTCAGTTGAGTAAGCCCTCTGGTTTTAACTTTTTCACATCATACCGCATGACTGTCGTGCGGCATGTTGCACACACATTTTTGGAACTATGAGCGGTGCGATGTGAAAAGTTTAAAGGAGTTTTCTCATGTGCTTGGGATATTCTCTAACCATTTCTGCACTTGTCGTATTTTCAGGATGGGATGGGATGGGGATGGAGTTTTCAGTTGTGCTTCAGTTATTGTTCTTACTATTCGTTGCTTTTCATATTTTCCATCCTTTTCTCAAACTCACAACAGCATGTATCTGTATATAAGAAATGTGCTGAGTTGTGCCTTGGCGATAAAAATTTAATGTTGACAAGACTGCATAGAAAGAACTGTTGTGTTGACCCTTCTTAATGACTCGGGTGCAAACAAAAAAATACTAATTTTTTTTTAATTGTTGAAGGTTTCCATAATAATCTATGTTTGCAAAGCTTGTGATATGACAAAATATGCTTTGAGTTTTATTCAAAAATAAAAAGTAAAGTTCTTTTTTTCATTTTTCTTGTGCATTATTGACTCAGCAAGCTCATAATTGTGTCATAATCTTTTGTGTCTAGCTTTTCGTCATCATTTCTTCAAAACTGCAATTTTTTTCTCATGTGTTTGAATTAATTTTTTTCTCTTTGTTTCTTTAAGTGTATACCGTGATTATCGCATTCTCGTGTTCAAATTCCAGTTTTTTATTACTAATGTTAGCCCTGTTGTTGTTTTGTTCTCTGTTTCCCATAGTTTGCTCGCTACAGGGATATGGAGATACCTGTGTTAATCTCTATCACTCTGTTTGGCTGTTTTGGTTTTGCCATCTACCCAACGTGTTTGGAGTTGGCAGTGGAAGCAACATATCCTGTGGCAGAAGCTACCAGCACAGGAATTATATTTTTATCTGGGTAACTTTTTTTTTCTTCTCATTTTGATGAATGTGTTTTTTGTTTGTTTTTTGTTTATTATCTTATAATAGATAATTAATTAATTTGTCAGTTAATTTATAAAGAAATAGATTGAATGCTCAGTCTGGGCGCAAAACTATGATAGGGGTAAGAGGGCAGCATTATGACAACATATTTTGTAAGAGTGACATAATAGAAATGCATCTTTTCTTGTCAGTGACATCATTTGTAAATTTACTTCCTGTTGTTAGACCCCTGAAATTTCACACTAAAAAAAGCAGTTACAAAATAAGAATGAAAAATGCTCTTGTTCTGTTACATGATCATTTTTTTCATTTCATCTCAATTTGTGTGTGTATTATGATTAGAAGTAAAATGTTTAATGAATTATCAGGCATGAAATCTAGTTTACTTATAAAATGCAAAATATACACAAAGTGTCCATGAAACAAGGTTGTCTGAATTATTAACCAAAAAAACCCAGAAGAATAAATGGCTTGCAGATTTGTTCATAACCAACAAATTCATATTATAGATTATCTCCGTTTTCTTTCTCGTCATAAAGATTCTTGATTTAGTTCCTGACATCTTCCAAGGCAATCAGATATAATTAGGAAAGTTGAATATGTAAAAGAACACAATGTGTTTTACTGAAGGTTATTCTTAAGTTATATGCTCCCTTAGCTTTTAGAATTGTATAAAACATCGTCCATCCATTTAAACGATTACTTGCGTTTGTGATCATTACTGTGGCAGATAATATATTGATTGTGTTTTTTGTTTTGTATTGTTTTTAATTATATCAGATAATTTACAATCACTGTCTGCTACAAGATGAAGTATTAAAACCTGACTAAATAAAGCTGTCTAAAGTTGAATTAAGCTGAGCGAATAATTTAAGGCTATATCTCTTTCATTTATGTCTATTGTCTGCTCATATAATACACATTATTGTTTCTAATTTTGTTGGTTTTACAGGTTATACGTAAGTGAAGTGTCTGAGTATTTTGTGGCCTCAACAATAGAAATGGCATCTGAAAATTCAGGATCTCTAAAATATATCAGGCTTTTATAACATTATGTGTAGCGCTGTGGCTGAATGGTTAGAGCATTGGACTCCTAATCCAAGGGTCTAGGGTTTGAATCCAGGAGGTGACTGTGTTGTGTCCTTGGGAAAGACACTTTACACCATTTTTCCTCTCCCCACCCAGGTGTGAATTGGGTGCCTGCATATTCTGCTGGGGAAGTAAGCCTACGACAGACTAGCGTCCTGTCTAGGAGATGATGTAAAAATCATCTGCTCCGCTTCACGCTACCGAAACCAGAATAAGCTCCAGCTCTATTGGCCCCATAGGCTTTAAAGGAACTTTACTACTTTTACTTATAACATTATAATTTGATCTTGGGTTGCAACCACAGGCACAAAATATTGATAAATGAATTGCATTGCTCTTATTTTCAATCTAACACCAATGGTTGACGTTTATAAATATATTATTTCTAGCTATTGTTCCAGCAGTATACATTTCTCTTCTTTAGTCAAATCCAAGGCATTGCTCTGATGTTGCTGGCACAGTACACTGCTGCCCCTTTATCTGCCCATGACGACAGCTTGCCAAAAGCCTGTCCAACAGACGGAGAGTTTATTCCCCAAGATTGGACGAGTGAGTTTTTATTTCAATCTTTAAACCGTGACTGAGTTTTTGTTTGTTTCTTTTAAAAAGGATTTTTTTTTTCTTTTCCTTATGTTGTTGTTGTTGTTGTTGTTATTATGTATAGCAGTCTCTGCCTAAGAACCCGCCCCTTGGGAGACACGATTACCGTGTTCTTAGCAGGATCAGGCTCTTGGGTGGATTTCAAAGGGGGGTAAATCATATATACCATAATAGCGCTCATTTCTCGCCGCACTAACACATTAATGGAACGTCATCTCTGACCAAATCAATCAGGGAAGGTCAAGGGAAACTTGGAGAAACTTGTCCATGAATATTCATTTTCAATATTTGCCTATAAATTATATTTTTAATTTTTAGACTCAATATGGTCAGATGAAAGCATGAAACGAAAAGTATATTGGCTTATTGTTAAAGCAAAGCAAAGCAATACATAAGTACAAAAGTAAAATAATGCAACAATTAGATTTTGCTCAATTTTGTATTTATTTTTTATTTCAGTACCCAATAATTATAAAAGTAAAATAATGCAACAATTAGATTTTGCTCCATTCTATTTTTACTTTTTATTTCAGTACCCAATCTGATTGGGAATGGTGTGAGTGTGCTCTACTGCATTGTGCTGGTGTTCATGTTCAAAGCAGAGTACAAGCGCATGAACATTGAGAATCGGATCAAAGCTGAAAGTTCAGTGGAAGGTCAGCAGTCTCCAAATATACAGAAGCCATGAACTATCCAGTTTTATTCCACCGTTACAGTAATGTACCACCGCATGTGCTTTATCAAGTTATGCACTTTGTTAATATTTTTTTTTATTCACATTTTCAGTCTGGAATGACGAGTGAGGGTTGTGAAATGAACCACTTCTTGTAAGAAGAAAGATGAATTATGACTTTTACTTTTTCTCCTGTTTATATTTTGTTACAAAAGATTAAGCAGATTTAAAGTATATTATATTATTATTATTTGAATTATAAATATGTATATTATAATTATTGTAACTTTTCTTTTACTTTTAATTTGTAGCAAACTCATATAAACTATTCTGTATGAATATGAGTGATTGAAATTTGTCATTCTTTTTAGATACATTTTACGTTGTGTGCCATTCTGCTTTATATGGAGTGTGGTTCACAATGTAATGCACAGAATTCTAGCTTGTTTTTATTACAATGTTGTGAAGAAGTTTTGTTCTGGTACCTAATTAATTAAGATTCTTTTTAAATAAGCAGCATTTTGACTTATTCATTCCGAATTGGCTTGGGCGAATTTCAATGATTGAATTGTAATTATGTGCTTCAAATATATAGCATGTAATAAACAACAAGGGAGACAAACGATGTAGAAAATGAACAAACTCCCCAGTTCTTTCTTAAATTTGAATAATTTGAATTTAATTCATTTAACGAGAAATGTCTGCAATATTATAAGTTACTCCACAAAATCAGATGTATACAAATTATATTGATGTAATAATTAGCAAATTTTGTTACACATGTGAATATTTAACTTTTGTATTCAATGTATTTCTGTCAAGCTTGTCATTAAAATTATAGTTAAGACTAGTATACTATATTTATAAAAAGGCTTTTCCAGGCAGTAAATTATTTTGAAAAATAGACGAGATTTAGTAGATGAATATATTTAGTTAAGAAACAAAAAAAAGAAGAATTAAGTTATATTACAAAATAAAAGACTCTGAAAAATGAATGATGTTTAGAGAGAATTACGTAGTCGGCAAAATACAAGATTCTGAAAAACAAATCAACAGATCTGAATGCAAAAAGAGATTATTTTCAAATTTAGCATTTCATAGTATCAACATTTCTAGCACTACCAAAACCTAAGAAATAATGGATGATCATTTCTGTACTCTTTGTACCTTTGCTAACTGAATAGATAAAATAAGATAGTCCTTTCTTGCACACAAAGTGATAGAGCAACAAATTAAACCTAAAACAGCGAAGAGTGCACTTCCTGCACCAAGGCCTTGAAATAATGAATCAATGGATAACTGATGGTACCATGAACATACGCAATCAAACAAAAGGAAGGCAAAAAGAGAAAAAAAACATGAACTTTATTTCAGAGAAACAAACCACTGCTGAATCATGAGGAAGGCAAGATTGAAAATTTCAAGGAAGGAGTGGCTGCTAATTTCTGCTTAGGAGTGAGAAGTGCTTCGAGGGCTCGCCCAGGTACAGTTAGGCTGTACAGGAAAAAGCCTTACAATTGTGGAGCATCATCATCATCATTGCCCCTCACCCTTATCAGGGTATAGGCTACACACAAAGGATTTCCACCATTCTGTCCCAGGATAACTTAATTGTGGAGCAGCTGCACACTAAAGTACAGCAGGACGCATGCATGAAGCGCAATAAGAAAAGCTTACCTACTATAAATAGTTTTACACAGGTGAAAAGAAGCTCCATGACCCTGTTGTGCCCAGTGATTTCTAAACTGTGTTGCTGCCCTACACTCCAACATTGGTGTAACAGGTTCATGATGATGATTTCTAAACTTCTAATTTTTCAGGTTGGGGAAATGATTGAATGGAAAAGAGAAAGCAAATTAAAAAAAATAAATATAATATATATTATATAGGGCATATACATATATATATATATATATATGTATATATATGTAAGGGATTATGCAATATTTCATTAATTTAGGATATAAACTTGTGTAGACATTGGTGTAGAACTGCTGTGTTTTCAGCTGTATTCGTGGAGGAAAACTGTTGACAAAAGATCTATAACTGGCACTGTTAGCTCACATACCATTCTTGTTCTGTTGTTTGTGCAGTCTTTTCTCTAAACGGGTAAATAATTGTCTCGTACCGACCAAAACTGGAAATGAAAAAATATTCAAAAATTTTTTTTTAAAATAGTGATTATAATTTAAAATATAATAATTATTAAAAGTATTTTTTTTTCTTAAAAAAAGGATCTTTCCTGGGTTGATTTCTAGTCAAACTGTTTCTTGTGAGAGGAGGTTTAGAGCAAGTGGTAACATGTAAGCACTCTATTACAGAGTGTCTCCATTTCTCTCCAGTGTATAAGTATTCAGAAGGAATGATAACTGTAACTTGTATACCTCATGCACTCTGTTGCATTGCATTTTTTTGTAAGAGCTATTGCAAACAAATGTACATAGATATTAGTCTTGCAGTAATATAATTTAATAATCACATTAGTATTAAGTGGGCATTGAAAAGTCATTTATTATTTGATCAGCTTCATTTTAACCATAACATTAAATTTGTGCACTGAATGCCCTAAATTTTGCTTTGCCAAGGTTGCTGTTCATATTTTTACGATGTATTCATATTTTTAAATATACATGTCACGTAGTACAACTCTGGCATACTGAAATTCCAGGGACAAAAGGTTGTTGTTTTTTTTACTGTGTCCAATCCTGGAAAACTTATAAAATTGAATAGGGAACTGGTTATTTCTTAAACTTTGATAGGCTAGATCTGGCATTAATGGGTTCTTTTTCTCTAGTTGTTTTTGTTGGTAGATTTGAAACAAAATCTTTCAACTTTACAGTGGGTTAGGTTTAATTGTCTACTGTACTTCCGTATGCTTGGTGTCAGTACCTGTGACTGATTGATTTGATCGTTACATAAGTCCAGAGAAAACACCTAAGCTTGTCACCACTGTGTGTTTCACATGGTATAGCCACATTTGGTGGAACACACAGTATAGCCACATTTGGTGGAACACACAGTATAGCCACATTTGGTGGATCACATGGTATAGCCACATTTGGTGGATCACATAGTATAGCCACATTTGGTGGATCACATAGTATAGCCACATTTGGTGGAACACATGGTATAGCCACGTTTGGTGGAACACATGGTATAGCCACATTTGGTGGATCACATAGTATAGCCACATTTGGTGGAACACATGGTATAGCCACATTTGGTGGATCACATTGCATAGCCACATTTGGTGGACCACATAGTATAGCCACATTTGGTGGAACACATGGTATAGCCACATTTGGTGGAACACATTGCTGTGGTGCTGGAATATGGCGAGCTTAAGCTTGGCCTGCGTTTTAGTGCCTAAAGTAAGTGAAGTTCCTTCAAGGCCTATGAGGCCCATAGAGCCGCAAAATATGCTGGTACCCAATACACACCTGGACGGAGAAAGGAAATATGGTGTAAAGTATTTTTCCCATGGACACAAGACAGTTACCTGGAGTGGAACCGGGGATTCTTGGATAAGAAGTTCAACGCTCTAACTATTCAGCCACTGTGCCACTTTAAGTGCCTAAAGTGTAAAGCATGAAAAACTTTACAATACTTGTCTTTTTTTTTCTGGCAATGCTTTTGCAGTCGAGAATCAAGATGCCAAAGTCTCTTAGTGCCATTGCACACTCCAACTTCATCAGGCAGGTATGCTCACACTATTAGGCGTTAGGACCATGTACACTGCAATAGTCATGGTACATGTATATCGTGTAAGAATACACAGAAATGTCAAACATTGGTTTGTCGTGTATTTTTATGGAATAGCTTCATTTAATTTGGTTGTGTTTGCTACTTTGCATTTTTCAGCTTACCCGCAGCTTTCATGCATTTATTATATATCGTGAAAGGCGGCTGCTGCACATTTTTCACTTCTTCTGTTCCACCCTATTGCATTTTCTGCGTGTCTTCCCCTGCCTTCCTTTTTCTCCTTCAATCCCCACAGTGAAATCTTTGACTTAATTACATGTACTTGACTTATGCCTCTGTATCCCCGGAGGAACATAGGGCCAAAGCAACACTTTTCCATCGGATTCGGTTTTGGGCATCTTTCTTCAGCTTTGTCCACGACATGACAACCGTCTTGATTTCTGCCGTTAACCCTTTGAGTACCAGCTAACTGTCGCTGAATCTTAGTAAAAAAATTGCTTTTTTAAAAAAAATTAAATGGTGAGAAGGAGTTGTCCGTCCCCCCAAAAAAACAAACAAACAAAATACAAACAAACAAAAAACAACAACAACAACAAAAAACAAAACAAAAACAAACACACACACACACACATGCACAAAAAAGCAAAAACTATTTCAGAGTTGGTGTTCTTTACTTTTGTGCGGAAAAGAAGTGGGTGTTGCGTTAATTAGTATTAAAGACTGACATTAGCTAATATTGCTTTTCGTCGATCGGTGAATTTGGCAGTGAAAGGGTTAAACTAAAATGCCAGTCTTTGTTTTAAAGCGAAGGCTTTGTCTGTTTAAGAATTGTAATAGACCTACACTTTAATGCATCTCGGACGCCGGGTTAAAAATCCTTTTAACTTTTACGGCAGATGCGAGAACAGGGGTGGTGTTGATTGGGGGGGTCTACCTCTTTCCAAGTATCCTAGATAAAAATAACAATAATACATGTAATAATAATAATAATAATAATAATAATAATAATGATAATAGAATGATGATGATGATGATGATGATGATGATGATAATAATAATATAATAATAATAACGATAATAAATCATAACGATTTCACCACCGATTAATTTATAAGGTACCAAACTCTAGCATTTCCCTATAACTCCAACTTAGAACGCCCCCAGGCATGGCTAAAGCTGAACGTATGGTATCTATTGTATGAAAAAGGTTTTGCTGCTGTAGATAGAATATTATGATCAATGTTGGAAGGAGGTAACAGAAGTTAGCAAGGGTAACGCTGCACTTGTTTTTGTAATTTCTCTCTCTCTCTCTCTCTCTCTCTCTCTCTCTCTCTCTCTCTCTCTCTCTCTCTCTCTCTCTCTCTCTC